>JAGKTI010028064.1:2537-13065 GCA_018397915.1 Birgus latro | reverse complement strand
CACGTTTTCTTTCAAAATTATGTTAGAGAAATGGAATCTACTCTAGAGCTGAGCATCACATTAACTTACGTAGCATTCCTCCCCTCCCCCCCCATCCCACCCTCTCTCTCTCTCCATACTTTACCGGGTATAATCCTGGGCCAGAGGTTAACCTAGGATTAAGGCGACTATACTTTAATTCACAGTTATACAGTTGGTCACAATAAAAGGGATACACTTTTTTTCCCATGGTTATGGAGGGTTGCGACTTACGGCAACCCCTACTAGGACGAAGTATTCTTTTATGAATGGAGCTCCCACTGCCCTTTAGATGGGCGTGTAACACGAATGGTGATTGGCTGACACGCAATTGTCTCATCTGCAACATATATTTACCCACTGTATCGTGAACATCCCTCCATTCTACACTTTAAGCTTGTAACCTAACACTGAATGCTAACTGCAAAATATAAAATGGATTCAATGGAAATTACGATTTTGTAGGAATGGAGGCACGTTCACGATACAGAGACATTTGTGTGTCAGCCAATCACCATCTGTGTTACAAGCCCGTCCAATGAGTAGTAGGAGCTGCATTCATAAAAAGAATACTAGGTCCTAGGACGGGCTGACATAAGTCGCAACCTCCCACAACTATGGACAAAAGTGTATCTCTTTCACTGTGGCCTGTATATATCTTAAACTTACGGTAACCTAACTAGGCGGTTCCCAATCTAGGGTCCGCCGACTCCTGAGGGCCCATGACAGGGGTCTAGGGGGTTTGCAATACTGTATGATAAAAGAAAATAATAATGATTGTTTTTGAATAAATATATACTTTCTATCTATCTATCTATTGCCTGACGCCATAATCCCGTAAGGGGTGGCCATTTGACTTTGAGTTATTTGTTTTACGGGGAGGGGTACTAGCCCTCCACCAACCCACTTGTTGACACGCAGGGAGCACGTATGGTTTGGTTATATGGTTAACACCCAGCGTTGTAAATGGTTTATTGGCTTACAGGAAACCATTTGGCTTGTCACTCAATGTAAAGCCACCTGTAAAGGAAAGAAAAGCAATAAGAAGTGACAGGAAACATGGGAGAAATAGGAAGAGAGGAGGGCAGGCACAGAAAAAGAATGATAAAGTCTAAGGAAGAAGTAGGCAGCACTACATCAAGTGAGTGGATGATGGCCGCCACAAATAATTATATGTGGCTCAACCGTCGTCCCTGGATGATACAATTATTGCCACAAGAGGCATCATACAGTTAAGGGAGGGAGAGGGGCGGCGGCGGAGTGAGCAGCACTCAGCAGTTACAAATGGAACGTCGTACAAGATCGAGAGTATATCCTTATTACCACCCGCGTTGCGCAGCGAGCGGAGTGGTGACGTTTTCAGTTGTGAGGTTAGCTGGCTGGCTTTGTTAGTGTGTGTGGGTAAGCAAGATATCTCATGAGCGGCCTGAGCTATCAACATGAAACTTTCAGGCTATCAAGATACGGCCAAGATCTTGGACGAGTTCGAAAATGGGCACTCGGGGTCAATGTCAGTATCACAAAAATGGTTGCCAAAGGTAAACTAGTTGACCTTTGGTGACCTCAGCCTTTATCCCGAGTCCCCATTTTCGAACTCGTCCAAGATTTTGGCCATATCTTGATAGCCTGAAAGCTTCATGTCGATAGCTCAAGCCGTTCATCAGATACCTTGTTTCCCCACACACAAATCCAGCCAGCCAACCTCACAGCTGAAAACATTACCACTCCGTTCGCTTACCAACCACGTTGCGAAGCGAGGGGAGGATTAATGTTTTCATTTCTGAGGCTGGCTGGCTGGCTTTGTTTGTGTGTGTTTTACATCCTGGATTTGAGTCAAATCAGAAGTGGAGGTGCAAAATTATGTGCCGAGGAAAAACTTTCCGGCTACGGGAATGGTGAGATACTATCGTGAGATGGCTTCTAGTTATATATGGATTGAGCCGGACTGGGAATCTGAAAAATACAGAAAAAATTCTCCTATCAGGACTCAGCAAAAATATGCCACACTTCCATTAAGAATTTTCGGAATATATTTTTTGCTTTTTGATACAGCACGGGTATCTATGCCAGCATCTGTTGGAAATATGAAATATCTTGAAAAAACAGTAAAGTCCAGCTCAAACCCCTCCACTTTTGTTCCTGTTTATGCAAAAATTGTGTGCGTTGGGAAGCGCCAAAATGCTGAGGAACCAAGTATCCAGTTTTTGCTGGGTATGTTTGTGCACCTGGCAGGTGTTGGTTTCATAGCGGAGGAGGTCCATGAGCGCCTTCAGCATGCATATTTATTTATTTATTTATTTTTATTATTTTTTATTGCTATAATAATAATAATAATAATTATTATTATTATTATGAGTAGTAGTAGTAGTAGTAGTACTGTTGTTGTTGTTTTTGTTGTTGTAGTTGTTATCAGAGTATTATTACCATTATTATTGATACTATTACTATTATTATTATTATTATTATTATTATTATTATTATTTTTATTTTTATTATAATTATCATTAATACTTTGCCTCCATCGCACGCTGTCACGCTAATGAGAGAATTTCGACCTTACCATGTTCTTCCTGAAGAAAACTTTGAAATAAACCTTCACTAAACCAACACTATTAATCTTACATTCCTTTTTTCACTGGATATACTGTCGTGGCCCCTCTCCTCCCCCACAGTATTTTCCTCTCTTCCCACACACTGCTTTGCGCTCCACACCCATTTCCTGACCCCCTCTCTCTTCCTCCTCGGCACTTTAACTTTTGAAGGATATTGCAAAACAACCTTCACTACACTCAAGCCACTAACCCCGCCGCAACAACCATTTTCACATCCCCCACTAACATTCCGTCCCATCCCACCCGTCCCTCTGCCCAACACAATTATATCTTTACTTCCCGTCTGAGAGCTTCATGACGCTACGCAGGTCACGCGGTCAACGCTCCCGCATCCTTTTTCTTGCCATCGTCGGGCTTATATTTATTTATTTACTTTTGCCGCTGAGGGAGGTATATTGTGAGGAAACGATATTTCTGCTGCCTCTGTGAGACTTTGATACTGGGGTCTTTTCCCTTTTATTCCGTTATATACTCAGTGCTAGTCGATTTTATTGAGGTTGAGAGACCAATGACAGCTGCAGAATTAGAAACCATTTCACTACATACGTCCTTATATATTTCAGGAAGTGGGAGTTGTTTGATAGTGAAGGGATTAGAAAGTTTTTTTTTTATTATTTATCCACTTGTGATGTTTTTTCCATTTTAATCAGGCTACAAGTAGACGATTAGTCGTGAACGGGATAATCAAAACCATATCTAACTCTTCCAGTTCGAAAATCCCTTTCAAGGCAAATAAAAAGGGTTCATGACGTTTAGAAAAGATATATAAAGCACGTCATTGGACTGTATAGCTTAACGACTTATTCTGATACCGCCAGAGGATAATATCAGTTACCGGGAGCCCTCGGATACTGAAGGACTTAAAAAGAGTCTCCATTACAATCTTTAGTGCAATAACTTACGTATTTTGCTGTCGATATCTAAGGACGATTTTGTCTATTACAAAAGGAGCTCTGCTTGTGTGTGTGTGTGTGTGTGTGTGTCATCCTACTGTGATCCAAGGTTTGTGGTCAAGTGCGTGGATGGGTGAGGTGAGTGTGTGGGTGTGTGGACAGGCGAAGTGAATGAATTGGTTGGATGGGTTGGGTAGGAGAGGTTATTGGGTGGTTGGGTGTGTGGGTGGGATGGTGAGCGGACACGCAGGGTGGGGTGGGTGGGTGGGTGGGTTGGAAGGCTGAGTCGGGAGGGTGGTTGGGCAGAAGGAGTGGGGTGGGTAGTGGGTGAGCTGGGATGTGAATGAGTGACTGGGTATGGTGGGTAAGTGGGTGGATGAGGTGGGTGGATGCGTGTTGTGGGTGTGTGAGTTGTGGATGGTTGAATAATGAACACGATGGGTAGATGGGTGGGTTGGGGGAGGGCTGCGTAGATGGGTGGGCGGGGTGTGTGTGGGTGCGTGGGGTGGGCGATCAGCGTGGAGCGGTTTTGTAAGTGGCTTGACGGGAATGTATATGAGTGGTTGGGCTTTGTGAGTGGGGAGATGGTGTTTGTGTTACTCTCTACACTCTCTTACCTTTTTCCTTATTATTGTGTTGATCGGCACTGTGACTGGCGAGTGGGAGTGCCAGCCATCGACTCACTTCTTATAGTATTATCTGCTTGTGATTGCACAGACTGAGAAGTATGAGCTCTAGGAAACCACTTATTACATCAGATAGGAATCGTGATGCCCGGATATCAGATGCCGGGTGTCTGGTGGTTTATCACGAGCATATTGGGTATGATCCATCAGGGCTCAGCTCCAGTTGATGACTTAGGTTTCTTTGTTAACATACTGCTACTCGGGGGCGAATAATTAGCCCCCCTCGATTATAGGGTCGCATTATGTGTAATTCTGGAAACCCCCACACATTAAATCTTGATATCCATTTGTATATTGTTGACAAATATGTGTCGCTACTAAGCACCACAAATAACATGCAATTGAATGCTAAGGTGTAATAAACAAATTAAATTACTAATGAAGAGGAGTTTAGAAGTTTTACCGTAGATAAATAGCCAAACGAGGGGTACTCATGCTCCTGGTGGGGCATAGCAGGACTGGATAGAGAATAAAATACTACTGGATATCAGTTATTGCTAATATACCATTATCATTTGCACTTCGACGACCCTTATCATTTTAAAGTATGTACTGCCCGTTATACCTATCCTTTATCGTGATTCCCTACACTATTCTGCATTTATTCTTTGGTACTTCGTTGATTTACCTTTATTTGTTTCCGGAGGTTTAATAGCTTGTCATGGATTATCCTTCTTCTCCGCCGTTCATCATAGTCTGTTCTTTTATCGTTAATATATTAGTTCTGTGTTTTCCTTCGTACTTATAGTTACTTATTTAATGTTTTCAATATCCCCTATCTCCTATTTTATGGCATATCGTCATTTTACCTCTTTTTTTTTTTCCCACTAACCCACATTGCTTTAACGTTGCAATGTTTTTCCTATAGGTTTATTGGATTTGCTATCGCCAGTTTAACTTCCAAGGTTATATCATCCTTGTTTATCTCCCTTCCCCTCTCCTTATCATTTTCAGTCCAGTTCTTCATTCCTGTTTACCGTCTGCAACAGTGATGTTCTGTATGAATGTTTTTTTGCTATCATCCGAAAATTTATTCTGTCTAAAAAGAAGTCGTTCATATTAAGACGATTGGTTCTCTGTCACCAATATTCATTTCCCTTTATCATGCTTTACAATGTGCTTTTGCTAATTGGCAAACCCTATCCCACTTAAAACTCAGTCATTCTTATTTCCCTCTGTTTTTCCTAGTGTTTTAAGCTATCCTAGTCGTTGCGTTAATTTTCCCTTGCTATTCTCATGTCGTTATTTGTTTCGTTGTCGCTCCTTTCCCTCTGAGTATGTTACCATCCTCGTTTTTCTACCTTCCCTCTCAATTTGTCTTGATTTATCACGCCAGTTTGCGTTGCCCCTCGATATTTGATTGCTTTTCCACCAGCTTTTACTAGTGGTTTCGGTACCCCATCCCCTATTGCCCTCCTACCTGTTTTCTCCCTTTTCAGTCTGATCTATACTTTTTTCATATGTAATTTTTTTCCTAAGCTATTCTATTTTACTCTTTGACTTTGTGTCATTGTTTTTTCATACTTCTACCTTTATTAATTTCGGTAGAACAGTGTTCCTCTTAATCTGTTCATTACGTTGGCTTCTTTTATTTAATTCTTGCTGCTCTTTGACAAAATCATTTGATTTAGGAGAGCGACTAATGTTGAAGGGGTTAATGAGGAGTAAATATAACTCCTTCAGCTATAAATATCTTTCCTAGTCTGAATAAAATCGTCTGTAACATCAAGAAAAAAATAATGATTATGTCATTGTATTAAAGGCAACGATATTTTATCAAACTATATTACTCCTTACCATTTGTCGTGGGTTTATACACTATTCAGCATCACTTCTCGTTTCCCAGTATTGTTATGATGGTTATGCTGACTGCGACATTGCACCTCTTCCCGTAGGGTTGTATCCTCTCGCTTCCCCTCTCCACATGTCCAGATTTTCAACACCGTGTTCCCTATTCCTCCTTTTAGACAATACTCCCTACACCTCGACACTTTTCCTTTGGGATAGAGAAATTTTGTTTTAATTTATCTGCTAACGCCAGACAATCGTAATCCGCTCAGAATTCTCGTACTAAAGAGACAGGACTGTATCACCCTTCTTCCTCTCTGTTTACTGTGTTTTTCCAGATTACTTTCCTTTATTGTCGTAACTGTGTATTGCTGTTTTATGCCTTTATTGGCGTCGGTGTCGCCTGCCCCTCTCTATGGTTGTAACGTATAATCCTTGCCTCTCTCCCTTCCTTTTTCCATTTACCGTGATTTGCCACTGAACTTTAGTGTGTTATCTGGTACTGTTATGATTTTCCACCTATATATTGGCAGTAGTTCCTGCTGTACCTTCTCGTTTACTCTTCCGCAGCCCCTCTCGCCCCTCTCCCTCCTAGGCATACATAACCTTCAGCATGATTATTTGTCGTAATTTTTTGAGCATTTAACCATATTCCAGAGACATTTGGTTAGTGTAACTTTTGAGTTACTTTGGTACTTTCCCTTCCTTCTAGGTCTGTATCCTCCGTATATCCTTTCTTTTCTCATTTTGTGTGACTATCGACACCACCACCTGTGTTCGTCAGGTGTGTATGTGTGTGTGTGTGTGTGTGTGTGTGTGTGTGTGTGTGTGTGTGTACTGAGTTACTTTTGTTTTGTTTTTAAGTGAATTCTTTAGTTTCCGGGGGACTGGCTGAAGATTGAAGGGTCTTGTAGCCCATTTCCGCCGGGCACTCTGTTGGGAGTAATTGTGTGTGTGTGTGTGTGTGTGTGTGTGTGTGTGTGTGTGTGTGTGTGTCTGTGTGTCTGTGTGTCCTACTCACTGTGTTTATAATAGAGGTAATAAGGCTAGGACGATGATGGCGTTAGTTTTGTGCTTGCCCTGTGTCTAACACTGGGAACAGGATTAATCCGTAGAATCCGACGATGTCGTATTTACAGCACAGTAGATACCATCAACAAATTGCAGTATATTTTATGAAGGGCTTCTGATAACTAAGGAAGTCTGAGATACACGCTATTCACACCTCTGCTACAAGAAGCCTATCTTTTGCTGAACACTAAAGGCTACGACCGGCAAGAATACAACAAAACGTCGCCACCTCAATGAAGTAGTTAAGGTGATGATAAAATTACTTCTTTGTGCCTTCCACAGTACTTTTTTAATCTGTGCCTCATCCTTCCTTTTGTGTACTTTTTGCAGTACTGAATGCTGCACACGTATTTCTTTCCTGGTACAGTATTTTTTTACTTCTTGCTTTTCCTTCCATTTCTCTTCCCTTCCTATTGCCGTAGCTATTTTTTTTTTTTTCGTTTCTCCCCGCCCTGTCTGTCCCACTTTTTCTCAGTTCATTTTCTTCCTCCGTCGCTTTCTCCCCTCCACCTCATTAATCTTTCATCCTATCTCATTCTCCCCCTTGTTCCCTACGTCATCCTCCCTCCCTCCCTTCCCCTCCCCCCCCTCTCTCTCTCTCCATCCCATCCCATCCCACTTCTCTCTCTCTTCCATCCCCTCCCCACTTTCTCTATCTCTCTCCTATTTCCTTTATCCTCCCGAACAGTTCAGGTAAATCTCGTCCATTTCCTGAATTTCACCCTCCTCTCGCTAATTACTTGCTGGGGTCCTGAATTATTAGTGGTGCCGCTGCGGGGTGCTTTGTGCATGTATGGAAGGATGCAGGAGGGATAACCACAGAATACAGTTTAAATGCGGAAACAAAGGACGAAGGGAAGTTTAATAAAGGATTAAGGGTACTGGTGGGTTGGTGATGGCTAAATACTAGGTGCGAGCTGTATACGGAACACAAAGGCCGACAGTGGTATGGAATAATGAAACAAGTTAACATGGAACACTGCTCCCTAACACCTTTTCCTAAGCGCTTCAGTTTGCTTACTCCCCCCTACACTCCTCGTCTCTGTTACATAAACCTTTCATATATCCATATTCTGCAAAAATAACGTACAGAACGATATTTACCAGCCATATCCAAAAATAAATCGCTAAGGAAGAGGTGTTATGGAGTTACCTTACATCCTCACCCGACGAAAGAACGAGCCATAGAACAATGAATACAGATGAAACAAGAAGCGGTGCCAAGGCATAGCAAACCTGTCCCCGGCAGTCATTTTAGTGCTGACGTATAAACGCAACAGGATATCTAGTCAAAGATGTCACGTATCAAATTTGGAGTAAATCGGGTGAAAAGTGACAATTGCATGCCCATTTGAAATTTTAGGCCGACCCACCTGACACTGAACGCTCTACCGCTAACTGGAGGTGACACCCCCCCCCCCTCCGATGTAATGAGGCTAGGATGCAAATATTGAAGATGCACGTTTAGATTTTGGTTTCATGTCGATATGACGAATTTGAAAGGAGTTAAGGAGAAAAACTTTTTTTTTTTTTTTTTTTTACATATTGGGGGGCCTACAGCCCTTGGCCCAATTTGGCCCCAAATTTAATCAGGTGATGAGAAGTTCGCAGCTCATCATCCATGTAATAGTTGTCAAAATGGCACCAGTAGTTTTTGCGTAAAGTTTTTAACAGACAGACTGACAGACAGAGTGAAAACTATACCCGTCTCCGAGCCCCTCCGGGGCGGGGTTTGGTAATAAGAGTGGCTTGTATGCTGGGGTCCACCGACACTATTACTGATGTTGCTGGAGTCCACCCTGTATATGGTGATGGGCGGCAGGATGATTACATACGAGATGGTTATGAGCACAGAACAAGAAGGTAGGCTAAATGTGGAAGGTAGGGGGTTCAGTACTTGTGAACTTAGCTCGGGACAGGAAGGTAAGTTAAACTGGGAACAGTACATGCATACATTATAATTACGAAAACGAATATGACTGCTCATACAGTGAATATGGTGACAGGCTTTAATACAAACAGGAGGATGATTAATAAAGATGGATCATAATGCCGTATATAATACGGACCGTGAAGGTAATTAAAAAAGAAATCAGCCATTCCAGATAGGCATAAAACATAAGATACAGACAATGTACGGAACTCTGCGGCGGACTAGATTAAATGTACTGGCTGACATGTAGGCTGAACAGTGAACACAAAGCTCCAAGGCAGGGTGAACACGGAATGCAGGTCTACGAGTAAGGCCTTATACGAAGCGCGGCGCGGACTAAGGAAACAAACATGATTTCAGGCAATATGTGGGTTACTTAGCTAACTGAGGCTACGAGCACACAGGTGCAGAATACAAGGATACACTTGGCTAAACATAAATGCAGATTACAGATTACACACACACACACACACACACACACACACACACACAGAAAGCGAGAGAGAGAGAGAGAGAGAGAGAGAGAGAGAGAGAAGTTATGAACAGAAGACAGATGGACACAAAGAAATGCACAGAGAACACAGAACTACGAGTATATGCAGTATGTCATATTGCAGTATGACATGGATTCAGTTAAACATTTCTAAGAACGAGGTCTTGATGCCACCTTGTCACTGTTGTGTAAAAGATGTGAGGCATTACACAGAACTGAAGCTCCCTTTCGGATCCCCACATCCCGACCCATATCAACAGGGGATGCAGTGACTTGAATCAGCGTGACCACCATGTGATGTCTCTTTGGTGATGTAGGAATCAGGAAGGAAACATCAAAGCTGTGTTACAGGCTCGTATCTTGTAATCTTCGGTGGAGAGGTGGCATGGAGATTCCTCTCTAAGTGGTGCTTTAAGAATTCGTTGGCTTATTACAGCTTGTCATTCTTCATAAAAGTGTCAACCATATGTCGGTATGTAGAAATACATAATAAAACATGACACATGTATGACGGTCTCACATTCTTTGACCTGCAGCGGGGAAGTGTCATAGAGGTGCTGCTTTTAGAGGTTTACATATAACTCGATAGCATTTTGTAAACAGAAGAATATCATAAACAGGGAGACATGCCATAAATACTCTCACGTACTAAGCCCACACGCTTATTATAATCACAAATGCAGGTTACAGTACACAACACTGTGGCTCTATATCTGTCGTTGAAGTTTGCATGCAGGTGTGGGCTGTGTGTAGGATAGATAATATGGAGCTACAAACACTGGGTATTTTGCAATGATTTGATTCTGAGAACTGCTGCTGCATAATTCTCTCTCTCTCTCTCTCTCTTTCTCTCTAACACACACATACACATAGCTATTCCATTCTGCAATGTTTGGTTAGTCTAAAATGCATTCAGTTCTATAATATGCAAGTTGGCAATCATCCCACCGTTATTATTCTAACTTAACCAGACAATTCATCATCATCATCATCATCATCATCATCATCATCATCATCATCATCATGACCTCTTT
>JAGKTI010028063.1:0-13065 GCA_018397915.1 Birgus latro | reverse complement strand
AAGTTATCGTTATAATGCTCTAACTTGAAGAATAAAACAATTTCCAGTCCAATCGGACCTGATTGGACTGGAAATTGTTTATGACTCATTTCTGTTCTTATGACATCGAGCAGAAGCCGCCGAAGGCTGCCTTTAAATGAGTATACTGTATATAGTTATATAGATATATTATTGAGGTTAGTCACATTCTCAATTCTTATTCTGAGGGCTGACCCAACGCAATTTAAAATTCCGTTGTGGAAAATGATTTATCTTTCTTTTAATATAGGTAGGTTGGAGCACTTACCAGCCACTCACCTGATGTAGTGCTGTCTTTCAGGTGACTGTTTGACTGCCGTGCAAAGTGGATTACTGCAAGCAGAAAAATCCTATATTATGCTTTGTTGTAACTATGCCACGTATACCCCGCCCCTGGAATAGTGTGAAAGAATATTCCCCTTTCAGTTCTCTGTGAGCCTAATGGTGAGAAGGGAGATGGTCGACAGGGATTAATAGTCCCACACCTTTTATTCATTTTCCCGGGCAAAACTAGGGAAAGCCTCAGATCTTGGTCCTGTACCAGTAATAAACAGGTTTGTGGCCTTTTGGAATGTAAGGCTGTGAATGATGAATATGAGAGAGTGGTAGTAATGAATTTGCTTAAGAATGCAAGATACTATGTAATGGCTTTATGTGAGACAAGGATGAGAGGGTGTTAAGTGGAAGATTGTGAGGGCGTTAGGTGTGAAAGGTCAAGTATGAGTGTGAATGGACGATGTAAAATAGACGTTGCTCTTTTGATGTACAGTAAATGGAAGAGGGGAGTGGAAGATTATAACTATTTCAGCTGGGGTGCAAAGTTGTCACCTTCCAGCCTGATCCGGTAAAATGGCGATGATTGTTGCGTAGCGCTGAATAACGGGTAAGAGTGTTGCAGAAAAATCAAGGTTTGGGAGCAGTTGGATGAATTAATAACAGATGCCAGGGAGATACTGCATTTATGATGGGTTACGTGAATGGGAGAGCTGACACCGGTCCTGTGAATGATGTAAATGATCTGTTATGGAGTAGAAGGAAGAGAATGATAATGGACGATGACTGAAAGACATGCGTCAGGAAGGGAGGCAATGCATTTCTTATTTATATTATAAACAAAAAGACATACACAAATGTAAACGGCATAAAGATATCAGAGAGAATGTTGAAAGGAGGCTAACTGATTATTTTTCTGGTTGATGATTGTGTGTTGTTGATAAGAGGGCAGTAAGAGAATGATACAGTTGTTTATCTGATTCTGTGTTTGTGCTTTGCAAAATAAAACAGAGAAACATGAAGAATAGAGAGAGAAGTGTTCAGGGTGAAAGACTAGCAGTAAGGAACAAATGGTGAGGATATTTTGAAAGGCTCATGAAAGGATATGGCGAGAGCAGAGCGACACCAAAGAAGACAGAATTTGGTGATTGCAAAGGAGGAATGTGATACCTTGTAATGTGATAATGACAGAGTGAAGAATGCTGTGAAAAGACTGAAAATAAAGTAAGGCAACAGATGTTGGTTAGGTATATGCAGAAATGATATAGAGCAGTGGAGCGATCGGTATGAAGTGTTTGCTGGCAAATATGTAAAAAAATTTGGACTACTGGAAATGTACCAGGAGAGTGGAAGAAAGTTGTGTTTGTGCCTTTATATAAATGTAAAGATGATCGAAGTGAACGCAAAAAAATGTGTGTACGTCTACTGAGTGTAGTGGGAAAGTTATACTGAAAAAATCTCACTGAGAAAATAAGAAATATTACAGAGGGTCTAGTGAGTGACGAATAAAGAGGCCTTAGGAATGGTACAGAATGTGTGGCTCAAATAATCAAAATGAGACAGACACAGGAGGAAACTTACGAAAGGGAATGAAAGGTATTCATAGCCTTTTATGGATCTAGAAAAACTGCATGACAAAGGATATAAAGTTGGGTTGTGGAGTCTCTCATGGGTATATGGTGTGGAGGGAATGCTAGTGAATACTGCTAAAGATATTTTGTGACGGTAGTGAAGCTTGTATAAGAGTAGACCATTCTCTCTTTGAGTGGTTTACGTCAGCTTTGGAGAAAGACAAGGATATGTTGTCTAAATGGCTAAGTATTTAAACAGATAGAATTATGAGAGAGGTTAAAAATCACGTGTTTCAGAAAGAGATAATAAATGGGTGGAGTATTTCACGTTTGATGTATGAAGATGACGTTATGCGGCTGATCAGTAGTGAAGAGAAATCTTGCAGACTGGTGCATAGTTTTGTAAATGAATTCTGGCATCGTGCCAGTAAACTGATGGTTGCTGAGAGAGAAGGTAACTCCCAGTGTGATGTTCTGGTGAATGGAGACAGACGATTTGGTGAGAAAATAAATATCTCCAGAGAGGTAAAGTGGATAGGAAGTGAAAAGTAGTGTAGCACGGCGAAGGAAAGTGGCTGGCTGGTGCAATGAGGGCCTTGATACGATAAAAAGACCTGAACATGGCAGCTCCAAGAGGACTCTATGAAGAAGTACTAGTATTCATTTTAACATATGAACGTGAAACTCGTATTGCATCAAAATGAGAAAGGAAAGAGTCAGAACGGTGGAGAGGGGAGTTCATAGAAGATGAAATGTGAAAATGGGCACAACAGGTAAGGATGGTTGAAGGTATTATACATAAAGGGTGATGACAGAGATTAACTGGGTAAGAATGGAAATATATAAGTTGCAGGATGGAACTGGGATCCCTACTGAAACATAAAATAGTGATTACTGGACTTTTTGGAAGGACATAAGTCAGGGGTGAAAATTAGTTTTCTTAGAAAAAACCGGTGACGATGGCCAACTCTAAGCAGACCAAGCTTTGTCAGCGACCTGAAATGAATTTCAATACTAAGAGGCATTTTTATATGGAGTTAGTCCAGTGCAACGTTCCACTCAAGAATCATGGCCTTGTCTAATCATCGGGGCCTTAGCATTTCGCGCAGGCAAGGTGGTAATTTTAGTGCTTTTCATATTTTCTGCATTTGATGACCTTTGATCCCACACCTGGCAGAAATAGGTTATGCATGTATGAAGCACACTTGTAGTACTCATTAATGTCTATAAGCATGCATAGTTTCATTCGATTCCATCCACCCACTGTGGAGCTAGGGAAATTGAAATTCGCGAAATGGCCAAGCAGGGGTACAACTTCTAGGTGGCGCTACCAGTGACTGGAAGTGAGTTTCGACACTAAATGCCATTTTTGTATGGAAGTACTCCAGTGCAACATTCCACCCAAGAGTCATGGACCTGGCTTATTAATCTTCGGAGCCTTCGTAGTGTAATACGAAAAGTAAATAGTAGGTTACTTATTGACGGAGTTAGGGAAATAACAGAAGAATTAGTTGGAGAAGAACAGGGAAGTTTTGGGAAGGGAAGAGGTTGTGTAAATCAGATATTCATTCTTAGATCTTTAGTGGAAAGTTTCTAGAGAAGGGAAAGAAATTGTATACAGCCTTCATGGATTTCGAGAAAGCATATGGCAGGGTGGATAGATAAAGATTGTGGAAAGTATTAAGAATATATGGAGTACATGGGAAGTTGTTGAAGGCCGTGATGAGTATGTATGAAGGTGCTTGGGCTGCAGTGCGTGTAGGTGGTGAATTTTTATATTTGAAGGTTGGATTGAAACAAGGATGTCATGTCTCCGTGGTTGTTCAATCTGTATATGGAGGTCATAAAAGAGATACAAGGTAGGGCAGTTGATGATAGAATGGCCCGAGTGAGAGAGGGCAGTGTTTAGAAACTCCCTGTACTGTTGTTTGCAGATGGTACTGTGTTGTTAAGTGAAGACGAAGGGGAGCTTTGAGGCTTGGTGGATGAGTTTGGGAGAGTGTGCAAGAAACGGAATCTAAAGGTGAATATAGGGAAGAGTAAAGTGATGGTCTTCGAGAAAAGTGAGGTCAGTGAATATACAGTGAGATTGGATGGGAAGGATATGGAGAGTGTGAGTGCGTTTAAGTACCTGGGTAGTGTGATGAGTAAGGATGGAATTCTGGAGGGTGAAGTGCTTGAAAAGGTGCAGCAGGGAAGAAAGGTTGCTGGTTCCTTGAAAGCATTGATAAGAAATACGGAAGTGAGCATGGAAGTGAAAAAGCTATTATATGACAGTATTGTGATACCAACTCTAACGTATGAAAGTGAAGCTTGGACCTTGTTGGAGGGACAGAAGTCAAGAGTAAGAACAGTGGAAGTGAGTTATTTAAGAGGAGCATGTGGAGTCACATGGAGAGACAGACTGACAAATGAGGAAGTGAAGGAGCGTTGCTGTGTGAATGTGGATGTGACAGGAAGCGTTAGGAGAACATTAAGGTGGTTTGGCCATGTGGAGAAGATGGAGAGTGAGAGACTGACGAGAAGAGTGTATGTGAGGGAGGTGGAGGGGGGAGAGGGAGGGGGAGACGAAGGATGAGATGGAGGGATGGAGTGGAGAGATAAAGAGAGAGAGGGGGGGAGGGGGGGAGTTGGGAGAAGGGCAGTGAAATGGCGGTGGACAGAGCGACATGGAGGCGATTTGTTTGTGGCCACCCATGACGGGATTAAGGCGTCTGGCAATAGATAGATAGTCGTATCTTTAGCTGTTTTCGCCGTTTTTGCATTTGATGACCTTTGACTCCTGACCAGTTCAATTTAGGACACAATAAAAGCTGCAGTACTAATAAATATCTATCAGCATGCAAACTTTCATTCAGTTCCATGGAGCCGCTGGGGAACCAGGAGGGTATTTTTGATATTCGGGACTCTGAGGCCAATGTTCGCAGGATTGCCACTCGAAAACTAGAGGAGAGAGGGAGAAAATGGATGGCGCACTTCCATAGAGAATGACCTCAATATTACGTCTAAAGAAATCAGAGCTTTCTACGCCCATTACTAATGCTTCTTCAGCTCAGTACGTTAAAGGGATAAAAAATGAGGGTTCTCGGCAGTTGCAAGGCAAAGAGTAGTTGAAAAGCAACCCAAACCTTGCGAGCACAACTAGGTCACTGTGTCCAAATTAGGTTGGAATCGGTTAATTCTGAAGGATAGAAGTGCCTGCCACAATTAAACAAGAAAGAAAGAAGGAAAGAAAGAAAGAATGAAATCGCGACTAGCAATAAGGGCAGCATGGAGATGGCCACAAAACATATTGAGCTACGTGTATAAACAGGCAGGGAATGAGGAAGTTTGAGAGCGTTGTAGTGTTGAGATGGATATGCTGGAAAGTATTAGATGAGGTATACGCTGATATGTTTTGGCCATGTGAAGAGAAATGAGAACAAGAGATTGAATAAAAGCGAGTATATCAATGAAGTGGAGGGGGAGAGGGTGGGTTGGGGAGAGGAGGAAATTAGGGATGAGGTGGAGAAACAGAATGGTGAGGTATATGAACCAGATTGGTGTAAAATGGGAGGACAGGACAATAAGGTAAGGATTTGTTCCCTCTTCTCCTCCCCATTCGAGGTTAAGGTATCCGGCTATCAGTAGACAGATAGATAGAGATAATTAGACAGATAAATAGATTGTTTTGACTGGAATATTCTGCTAAAGCTAGATGTAATAATTGTCTGGTTCTGGATATCGAGCTGTCCTCAGCCTTGTTAGTTGTCGTAGTTTTGTCTTGAAAACACTGTCTCGTGTTAGAATGTACCGGTTGGAATGACGGCCCTGCCCTGTACACAAAGGTTAGAATTTGTTGCAGCTGACTGAAGTTTTCTCGACCATATGAAATTCTATGAGTACCCTGAGTTGGTTTCCTGGTCATAGGAGTATATGTTTTGAACTGTGGTAGGTTAGCTTCAGAAGCCTGTATCTCGGGGAAAATAATATGGGAATGGCTGTTGTCGTTATACATTATAATATTCATTGTACCGTACAACCGCCGCTGCCTCAGGTATAGAGTAGTTAAAAGTGTTACATTATTATGGTTTAGACCTACATGTGTACAATATCCATCAGTTTATAGTACTACTGAGGGTAGTATGTTCGCAATCGTATGTAACGAGCATATTTGTTTACAGTTTTTCTACTGTGGTGTAAATACAACTGCAAACAAAGCGATAGACACGAGACATAAAGAAACTCACCATACTGCTTTTACCCGAACGTGGCCTAAAACTGCCGCCTCTCCATCTTCAGTCCTGATTGCAAAAACAGATTAATTCTAAACGCTCTAGTCACGAAGAAGTGCTACGGAAAGGATGTAAACCTATAGTATTGCCTTTTTCTGCCTCTGATAAGCTGCAAAAAGACACAAGTCTAGGCCAGGTTAGTGTAAAAGGAGTAGTGTCATAATAGGCCTCCATCAAATCACCCCTGTAATACAACTGAAAGCGATTGTGCAGTATTTGTAGCATTCCACATTTTTTTTTCTGAAACCTTAAACCGAATACTTACCATTATTGCTTCGTGTTCACCTTGATAATACGCTTTTGTCTGATGTATTACTGCCATTAGTTTTCTTCAGTCCATCTCGTAAGTTTCCTAGACTGTCTAAATACCCCCGCGCGCGTAAGACTGGGGGGGGGGGGGTGTATGCATTTGGTCCATTTTTTATCCTCCGTTTATTTATCGTTTTGTTTTTCCACAAATCCTGTCTATCTGCTAACAAAATTCTGAAAAACTATTGGATGAAATAAGCTAGCACTAATTTTGACTTAATGATAAACAGTCATCGGGAGAACAGACGATTAATTTGCGGGTGAATAAAAAAATACATAGGTCAAAGGTCAAGGCAAGGATTTTGACCAAACTTGGTGAAATGGTTGACGGATAGGAAAGGATGAAGCAAGTTAATTTTGAGAATCATCGGTCAGAGATAAAGTTCACAGGGTGGGATCAAAAGTTAGGCCCTTAATTTCCAATAGGTGTGATTCAGTTTAGATCAGTGTTGATACAAGGTTGATCAATGATAAAATTCTTCCATTTTCACATCAATAGTTAAAAACCAAGTCACAAGGCTAGATCAAGTGAAAGGTTTTCTATCCGATTAGGACCAAATTTGGTTGGTTGGTCAAGAGCCGCATAATTATAAAGGATTTCGATTTTGAAAGAAATAAAAGGTAATGGGATCGGCCGTAAACTGACTGTAGTAAGGGAGTGTTGCAAACCCTGAGAGCTCCTAATTGTTGCAGTGCTGATTTACGAATCCCTTACAGTTCCGGAAACTACCATATTCACTGCTTACTACACACCCCGATACCTGTGAGAGCATCTTAAATACCATTCCACCTACCCCATTCATTCTGCTCCATGATAGTTTTTTTACTCACTTCGGTCATTTACATTTGTATAAGGGCATCCTACAATCTTGACATTTTACTGCTTCACTGGTATGACTCCATCAACCCATGTTTGCGGCAAGTTTTTAATCAACAGTTCATTGCAACATCCATCTATTTACAGGCACGATAATCCAGCAAGGGGTTGCCGTTTGTCTTTGAGTTAGTTGTTTTACGGGGAGGGGCACTAACCATCCGCCGACCCACTTACTGACACGTAGGGAACACGTGTGGGTTGGTTATATGGTTACCATCCAGCGATGTACTGGTTACCTGGCGTACAGGAAACCATTTGGCTCGTCACTCAACGTAAAGCCACCTGAAAGGAAAGAAGAGTAATAAAAAGTGAAAGGAAAGATGGGAGAAAAAGGTAGCGATGAAGGCAGACAATAAAAGAATGATAAAGTTGCAGGAAGAAGTAGGCAACATTACATTGAGTGAGTGGATGATGGTCGCCACCACCAACCACCTTCATTGCAACATCTAGCATTATATTTCGCCATTTCTGCATATATCCTGATAGCAGTAAAACCAACATACGTAAGTCTAGTATTACTCAGGCTTCTGCGGCAAAGTATTAGTTAACAAAGTACATACGTCTAGCAATGAGGAATAATTTAGAATATTCAGGAAATAAAGCCCATTAAATAAAAGAATGATACAATGAAAAAAAAATCGTAAAGGGAGAGAGCGGACTGGGAGGAACAAGAGATGATGGATGAGTGAGAGTCATGGGAGGGCGATAATGAACCAGAACAGAGGGGAGGTGTCAAGTGAAGCAACAATGAGCCTTGCATCACACTGTTCTGGTTTACATCCGCACGACCATACACTTTATTACGACGGAGCTTGATGTTATGAAACGGTCAAACAAAGCTTGAAACAATGCCACAAAGCTGAAAATTATTATGAGGGTATAGAAGACAAACTCCATATATACTGTACAGCTTTCATACACACAAAAATGTACCTACCAGTAGCAAAATTAACGATTTATCATTAGTTACACAAGAAATGACACTGAAATATATTTCCACGTACTCGTAAAAGCTAGCATTGTAGTTACTTTACCGTAGATACACATTACAGGAAGTACCAACAGTAACCATTACAAGACTGTCTGTGATACATCACAGAGAGCAGAAAATGCATACTGGTCATTCTTTTTAAAGGCCGTCTCTTTTATCCGCAGTTCATGTTAAACTGTGTAGTTATGTCCTATCCTTCTACCTGTAGTAACCAGGCAACATTATGATGATACATTGCATATCATATGAAATAATGTCACCTATCACTGATTTACTACCCTAAATTGTCCTTGATATGTTAATGGGAATACACATGCCAAGGATCTGTAGGTCTATTGAGCAGTCGTCACATCCGTCATATTATTCAAAGAAACGTTAATGTATTTTGTACCAAGACCACGGTTTCTGAGGCAGTTGCATTAAAAACTCACTGTCCATCTACGAGTCTTATGAACAATAATTCGACAAAGGGTAGCAAAGAGGATAAACAAACTGTGGGCCATTCCTGTCTCCATTAGCGTCCTTCTCATCCCCTCTTTACTTACCGATCCTACCCAACACTGTTCCAGTTCTCTCTCTCTCTGTTTTGTGTGTGTGTGTGTGTGTGTGTGTGTGTGTGTGTGTGTGTGTGTGTGTGTGTGTGTGTGTGTGTGTGTGTGTGTGAGGCTCCTGTAAAAAAAAACACACACACACCACGCAAATGAACGGCGGACACAAATAGCACGCAGGAAAAAAGAAGTGCAAAACAGAGAGGGTAAAAATGCGTTTAGTGCACTTGGCAGGTGTAGTGTTGGTGTGAAGATGTGTAATTGGCAGGTGTGGTGTTGGTGTGAGGGAATGATGCTGGTAGGTATGGTTTAGGTGTAAGGGAGGGTAACTGGTAGGTGTGGTGTTGGTGTGAGGGAGTGTTGTTTGTAGGTATGTTTTGGGTGTAAGGTAAGGTAACTGGCAATTGTGGTGAGGGTGTGAGCGAGTGTAACTGGCTAGCAAGTATGCTGTCAGTGTGAGGGAGTGCAACCTGCAGGTGTGGTGTGAGTGTCAAAATGTGTAAGTGATAGGTTTGGTTTGAATAAGTGTCACTGGTAGGTGTGGTGTGGGTGTGACAAAGTTTAACTTGCAAATATGGTGTGGTTGTGATGAGTGTACCTGGCAGGCGTGGTGCGGGTGCCAGAAAGTGTAACTGGAAGGTATAGTGCTAGTGTAAGAGAGTTTAACTGCAGGTATGGTATTGTATGTGGGTGTTATTGACAGATGTGGTATGGTTTGAGTGTATGTAATTAACAGATAAGAGTTGTTGGGGTGTAAGAGTCAAATATTTAAGTTACAGTGGTCGTTTGGTGACATTTGTGATCTACACCGTTATTTTATGACCTTTCTTTGATCTCTTACATGGACAGCCGTCTACTTCACTCTCACTTGGCTTCAAGACTCAATGTAATTTGTTATATGTCGGGGTGTATTATACTGTGGATACATGAAGGGGGTGATGGTGGAATGTACAGGCTGATGGGTATGAGACTGTTAGCTGATTCGATCCCCGGTGGGAGGGTGTTGATGGTGGAGTAGACAGAAATGTGGCTATGGTCTGTGTGATTTTGGTTTCGATCTCAGCTATGGCTCAGAATTGATTGTGGACTGAATTCGATTTCACAAATGATTTTCCATATGGCTTCACAGATATTATTCAAAAACATTCCTACTAATAGCAAATATGAATGTGATATATCTAACATATCACAGTGCAGACGATGGAAATTGTGCCTGAGTGATGTGACGTGAGATAACTGCCGGGGATAAGCCTCTAACGTGGGCTACAGGAAGTCGGGAAAGTTCTTCCTAACCTAATGGCCAGAGTTAGATGCATGATTGTTGTTTTAGTGGTGGTCAGGGTTCATCTGGACGTGAACTAAATGGGATGCAGGTTGAAGTTGCCCTTTTGCTACAGTCCCCAATCCTCCTTTCGGGGGGACAAGGAGATAGTTGTGGGACGGTTCTATAACTTATAGACATCGGAGCTACCCAGTTACGTTGGTGTCATCCCGTGAAGGCGTCCCTCGCCGGTACCTGGATGCATATAAAAAAAAATCATTTCTACCAACTTATTTCGTTTCAAAAAGAGTGTTCTCATAGAAAGACTGAAAATTTGAGTAAAACGTCGTATTACTCTGTTCATTAGAAGGACGTGCTTTGCTATTAGGTGTGCCCTGTCTGCCTCCAGGATTCCTACTTCCCCGCCAGTATCAAGTCTGATATGAAAATTATTCATCAGTAAATGTCAAAAAATCCAGTTCGTTCATAAGGAGCCACATCACACTCACTTCATCTAAACAGAATGGAAACAAAAGCCTTTGTCATATCAGAAATCTGCCCCTTACTGATGGGAGACTGATGTACTGGACACTTTCTTTGTGACACCGGTACCTAAGCATTTTCCCGAAAATCGCGTGAACATTATTTCGGTCAATATTCCTTCTGTAGCGTAGAAAAACCGAATGAGAATATCAAACATATATAATATTTCACTGTTAATATCCTTCAGGTGAGAAAAAGGCATATGATTATTAGGTAATGTATGGAAACAGTTATTTCATGATTATTGTGTAGTTTTATTTACCATAAGTGAAAAAGGAACCAATTTGATGTCGTGACTTCACTCAAACTAGTGCTATCCTCTAATTTCTGGGATTCTTAATACTAAATTAAGAATACTGTTGGTATAAAAACGGTATTAATCTGCCCTAAAATATCATTTAGTTAAATTTTATTTGGACGGGACTTAGCCTTCATACACATTTTAATAAGGTAAGACGTGTTCCATTACGGCAAACGTACGAAAGCAGAAATACGCGAGGAAGAGTAGGGTCTGAGGGCGTCTTGCAGTTCCATCGTTTCAGTATCTAACTGTTTCAGTCAAAATGTACACTGATAATTTTGTATCATCTTTACTGTACCATCCACCATTGCTCTTAAAATGCATAGTATTTTAAATCTCATGCCGATCCTGTTCTCTTTCTATTCACCAGCACAACTATCACTTTATTCATATCTTTATCAATACTACAGAAGCAGCTGTCCCTGTGTGTGTGTGTGTGTAAAATTACAAGGCATCTTGTCAAGACACAAGCTTGGTGGCAGGTAAGTTCAGTGGAGAGGGTGGGTGGAGAGGGCGGAACTGGTGGGCGAAGTGGGAGCAGTGAGCGAGGTGCTTAGGATGGATGAAGCAGGTGGGATAAGTGGGTGGGGTAGGCAGGCAGTGTGCGGTGAGTGGGTGAGTGAGGTGGGTGGGGTAGTTGGACACATCGGTGGGCTTTTTTGCTCGGTTGGTGGATGTGCGGCTTTCTGGGGGACAGGAACGGGAGATGGGGTTATCACGCTGGGTGAGTGGTTAGGCAGTTGGATGGGTTGGTGGGTGGATGGATTGGAGATAATAAGTCCACTATGTTAATGGAGTAAATAGACCCATGGGGGATATGTCCTTGGGGTGAATGGGCTGAAGTGGAAAAACATTGATCTAATAAGTTAAATTACATCCAGGAAATCGGTCCATGTAAGAATAAGGTCCATGTGAGGATTTTGGTGTATCCCAATGGGGAGAAATAAGAAAAAATATCTCCATAGGGAACATAGGTAATTTGAGGGAAAATAGGTCCTTGTCAGAGAAGTAGCCCCATGGTGGAAAATAAATCCATGAGAAAAACAGGTCCATGGGGGTCAATAGGTCCATGAAAAAAATAAGTCCATGGGAGAAATAGGTACATAGGGAAATTGAAACATGGGGAAAAATAGATCCATTGAGAAAAATAACTGATCCATGGGATTAAAAAAAAAAAGTCTATGGAAGATATTGGTTGAAGAGGAAAATTGGTCAGTGGTGAAAATAAGTTAATGGAGAAAACTAAATCCACGAGGAAATATACGTCTAAGGAAGAAATGGATATAAGTGAGAATGGATCCAAGCAAAAAAGTAGATCCATGGAGGAAAATGAGCCAAGAGGATTAAAATAGGTTCACTAGGGGAACAGGTGAGCGTGGAGATGTCCCCTTGGGGGTGTAGCCAGAGACTGGCTTATATGCCAGTTTACTTTCATGGCACGACGACCACACCCCTCTAGAAACCTCTGCATTAGTCTCTATTATATTGGTTCAGCTGCACATTACACACTCAGCAAACTTTGTATATCAAAATAATTTTACCGCTCTTTATTTTTTTCCCCTGAATAGTCCACAGGCAGTATGAAAATGTTTCAGTTTTATAGACTCACAAGAATTGTTGACTTGTGCGTGGCTCTGAATATACAGTATTTGTAGATATACATATTGTTATCTAACCGCTTGCATTTGCTTGTTTACTCGCTCCGGCATCCATGACAAATGATTTTCTCTTTCCTCTGTGTCCATTTACATAGGAAAACTGCACAGGCAGTAGCTGCAGATATTTTGCACAAGAGGACTCGTACTTCTGAACAGGTCCATCATGTTAGTTTTTCCAGGATATAACAAGGAATTTATAATACACTATATCCTTCACTTTTTACTCGTGTTGGTCAACGAATGACGGATATTAGCGAAGTCTTATAAGATAATTATTATTTACACTGAATCCATTACTCAGAGATACATTTCACTTTAGGGAATGAGCATTTTTTTCTGTTTTTTTCTGCTTTCATTTTATGAGGCTGCGACACAAATGATAAATCTACAGAAGTAACTTTAGAATAAAAGAGCCGTAGTAAAGGAAGCAGATGACTGAGT
>JAGKTI010028062.1:0-13065 GCA_018397915.1 Birgus latro | reverse complement strand
CATTCACCTTTAGATTCCGTTTCTTACACACTCTCCCAAACTCATCTGCCAAGCCTTGCAGCTCCTCTTCGTCTTCACTCAACAACACAGTATCATCTGCAAACAACAGTACAGGTAGTTTCCAAACACTACCCTCTCTCACTAGGGCCGCTCCAACATCCACTGCCCGACCTTGTATCTCTTTTATAACAGATATATTTGGTAATATTTAGATAATTTAGTTTGTACAGTAAGAAATCAAAATTAGTTGAAGTGACGTTTAAAACAGTGTCAACTGCAAATTCAGATTTGCTACGGATGTTTGTCAGGAGATCGTGACCAGGAAAACAAAATGCGGATATTTCGGTAGAGGGAGAGATTTGGGATTCTGTGAGGAACAGGGCTAGAAGGGATACCGATTGTAGGAAAAACTGAAGCTGCAGTGATGATGGATGTCACGACTGTTTTATGATAGTCATTTTATTAGGGACTGTCTCAGATGGCCGAAACGTGAAGATGTACGCAGGAACGTTTTCACACTTGCAGTGATGTGCAACATTAAAACTCAATTGTTTCACTAGCAATGACAGTCTTCTGTCTCTTTGAGACCATGATGACTTCTCTTTTGGTGTTGATGGTGACTAATGAGTCATCTTTTTTAGAAGGAAAAGGTTATACTGTATTTGATAGATCATGAAAAAATCATGTTATGAATGTTAAATGAACTACTATTGATGTTTGTGTGAATGTTGCATCCAAGTATGGATAATATAACATCAGATTCGTTTCCACAAACAAATGCTTCAAACCATGCTTAATTACACATTGACTGATTACTTGTCATAGATTGTGAATTGGAAGTAAATGGTGATCTTACTGTAACCAGCATCAGCAATTCCTTTCATGAGGGACTGATAATGAGTTCCAGTACTAACTGAAGTATTATTATGTCAGTATGTTCCATGATCACTGAGAGGTGTTAGAAAAGTGTATTATTTCCTTCTGGTGCACTTACTTTCTCCACAATTTCTTGAGTTGATTTCTCTGTCTTTCTAAGGCTCTTTACAATCGTCATCATTACAGCGTTCTGGGTATCAGGTAGCTTATGTTGATATAAGAGAATTTGTGCCATCTTGTTAAATTTGTTATTAATTTCTTCAAGATCATTGTCTGTAGCCAGTCCAAAAATGTTTCTTGGAATTGCTCCAGCTAGACCAAACAAACCACGTTTGTTACATGTAATTGAGATATTGTTTGTTTCCCTAATTGTGTCACTCCCATGTGATGGGTTGTCCTGGATCATGGTAAGCATAATGTACTGTTGCGTCCCAAATCCCCACATTGCCACAGGCTCCAACAGCAGTAGTTCAGTATAGGGAGGACTTTTCCCAGTGAGTTGTTCTTCCTAAGGTCAGTCTTTAGGTGTGCAGCACACAAGATCAGCTGAGGCGAAGATAAACACCGGCTTCTTAAAGTTGACTGTCTTTATTTACCAAAACAATTCCACTTGATGCTTGCTAACTTCACTTGACTGTTCTCACAAGCACTGGATGTATACAAACTGTACTAACTGCAATTTCACTTAATACTTGACAACACTTCACAGCTATTACACTTCACTGTTTTCACAAGTACCGAAAATGTACAAACTTCTACAAACACTGCTTTCACAAGTACCGAAATATACAAACTTCAAAGCGCCTACACTTCACTCAAACTGACTGAGGCTCAACGAACTCTTAACCTTAACAACAACCTACACTCTCATTCCCCATCCTTATATAACCTTGCATTACTCGAGAAACTTCTGGGACAAACTCGACGGTGCGACTGTAAACAGTTGCCAACTAAGAGACAACCAGAATACTCCAGTCTTCTTACATTTCATAACACTCTAAACCAATTACCAAACATAAATTAAATTACATAGTTTAACGAACAATCACGTAAATAAAACATTATAGAGAAAAAGAGCATAAAAATTAATGCATAACTTAAGAAACAACTACGCTCCAAACTGCATGCAAACTGGCAACTCTGACTCATACTGATACCAGCCTAGAATCAGTGAGATGCTTCTCGACTTCCTAACTGGCAAATCCCCCTTCGTAACAGTACTTTGCCTGTTCTGGCTCCCAGTCCGCTAACTTAATTATTTCAGGCACTTCTTGTGTTTAGTGAGCATCTGAGGAAGATCTCTTAATAACTAATTTTAAAGTCCTAAGTGGCCCATTTGTGTTCTCCAAGAGTACTGGTAGGTTGTACATTACGTCCAAATTAGTTTCAGTAGCCAGTATGTCTTGCATGGCTGTAGAGGTTGTTGGTTCTTACTACATGTTGAGAGTGTAAATGAGGAGTTCCTCTTGCAAGATATCATCAGATACAACAGGATCCATGACATAAAATTCCTTCATTGTTACCTACCGAGAGAATAGCTTTAGAAGATAATTAATCCACTGTTGTTAGCAAGTCATGCTAAGGGTGATGATAGTGATGATAAACATTTTTGTTATCTCGGCTTCTATCTCGCCGCGCACAACACCAGGCAAAAGGCTGCGGCTCGATGGCCCTCTGAACAGGGCGACTGGCGTCAGTAAAATCACAGACCCGGAACCCCCTATGGACTTCGATCTTATTACCACTGTCGCAGAAGTTCACCCTCTGCCTTCAGAAGGTGGGGGAAAACGGGCTGCCTCCCCCGATCTGTCCATCTGTCTGGACAAGGAGGGCCCTTCCTCCCTCTCTCCATCTGCTGCTGCTGTGCAAGTGGACCTTCCTGTTGCTTCGACTTCGTCTCCGGCCTCAGCTCCTCGACCCCATAGCCCCCGAACTGCCCAGATGATCGTCCGAGCCCTTGAGGATGCCTTTATCAGCATTGGTCAGAAAGATTCGCCTCTCCTTCAAGACTCTGGGGACATAGATCTGTTGGAGGATCAGGACCAGGACTCAGATTGGGAAGATCAGTCTTCGGGGATTCGATCTCACCGTGATCTGCCAGATCTTCCTCATACCATCGAACGCCAGCCCACGTCCTGCCTCCTCGCCATTTTCGTCAGTCTGACTGCCTGCCGTGCTACGCTACAAAATGGGGAGCCTTATTCTGTATTTTCCCTGACGGCCTCTTTGTTTTCCCGTGTCCCCACAAGTTGGGGCAAATATTCACAAACAACAAACAAACGTCTCCTGCCAACCCAGTATCTAGTGTATCTATTGATGTATTATTTGTCTCTGGGAAGATATTTGTAATACATGTGTGTAACAATCCACTGCCTTGTTTTTGTGTCCAGTCCTTTCCTTAGAATTGCCGACCCGGTCTTCAATAGGAACCCGCTGTAGCCTGCATATTTGAAGGGACGAGAAACCGACCCACAAACACGTAGCATAACAGTTTGATTGTCATACACTGTGTTACAGAATAAAACAAGACGAGAAGGAACATGGTGTAAAACATGGTCTTTATCCACTTAGGTTGCAATTCTGAAGATCTTTTGTCTAATATAAATGTATCAGTAGCAGGCCTTATAATAAAAATGAATAACAGATTAAGTAGGCTATACTATATGCCTACACTTGGTCATCAACCAAGCTGAGAAGGGTTAGGAAACTTGTTTGGTTAGAGAAATGTGTTGCATATTCATATGAGTGTATGAGTGGTTTGGTGAGAAGGATATGGAGTGGGAGACAAAGATAGAAGTGGTGCGAGAGTATGTGAGGGAGGATGGTGTATCGTGGGGAAAAAGATCTTTACTCGTATGGACCGAAACACCTGGAGGTCCGTGCTGTGGGGGCCATTCCTCTCATGATGCAGCCCCTGGAGACGGGCAGACGGACAGATACATAGATAGGTAGGCACATATGCATCTGAGTTATTGATAGAAAAACCGATAGAAAGATAGAAACAGGTAAAGTATCCATAAATAATATGAATCTGAGCACAGCTGACCGACTGATTCAGTAAAATTCTCATAATACAATAACTGATTAAGCCTTTCACTCCGTTGACGTATTTATCATTTACTTACCAGCTTCAAACGACTGCATTAAGCTTATTCTAAACTTTCCACAGCAAAGGGGGTTAAAAGGAGTTTGTTTCTCATTCCTTCACAACCATACGTCTTTTGAAATAGGAGTTAAATCGTCTGTAATAGTAATAATACAATGAAAAACTCTAGTCCACTCATTTTAACGAGGCGGAGATTTTCGTCCTTTTCTCACTTTAAGTCAATGGGAAAGTAAAGCAATAATATGGCTCTACATCCTCTCCAAAGCACCTCTCAGTGACTAATACTTATTCTGGGCATGATCTCTTGCATTCAAATTGGAGAGATGGCAATTTTACCCTTAGTTAAAGTGAACACAGTGAACGGACTGAAGGGATTGAATAGTCAACAGCATCGGACGTTTCTCGAAAGAGCAGAGAGAAATTTGATGGCCTTAGTAGATCCATAGTTGATCCGTAGTTGATCCATAGCTGGCTGATAGATGGGTGTTTTTGTACTGGCGGAGTAATACTGGGCCGTCTTGTATGCGGCATTGAAGGTTTTGTAGCACCTCTTCCTTTGCGATATATTTTGCGCACTAGACATTAACCTCTTTTATGTTATTTAACAATGGATGTCAAATCCACATTAGCATCTGCGGACCATCCGCTAAAATATCGCATCCTCATCAGTGAAGCATCTATAAAAATTTCATATCCGCAGCAGAAAAAAATGCACATCATCCTCGGAGCATCCTCAAAAAATTCACATCCACATCCACAGCTGCATCGCACCTGGGAGAGATGAGAGCGTTGCTGATATTAAAATTTTATTATTATGATAACAAGGAAATGAAGAGTGGAGAAGCGGGAGACAAGGAGGGGACATAATGAAGAATGGGGGTACAAGGGGAGAATGAGAAAGGATAATGAGATACGGAGAGAAAGAGAGGGAAAGACCAGGACAGGCGTAGTAATGAGGAGAGAAGGGAAGACTAGACAAGTAAAAGGGTATGAAGGAGGAGATCGCAATAACAGACCTGGATAAATAATATCAGTACCGAGGAGTGAGAGGAAATTACAGGAAAGGACAAATAAATATATGGACAGAGGGAGTCAGGGAGAAAATAGAGATGGTGGAGAAGGAAATTAGGAAAAAGACAGGCAAAAGAATGGTATTAGGAAGAGCAGCTTACGGGAACACAATAATAGGTCAAAAATTAGGGATGAATGAATGAAGAAAACAGAGGTAGGGAAGTTACTCATGAACCTGAATACTGAAGAGGAGAGAGGCGAGGCAGTAAAACGAGCGAAATAGGTGAATGTAGGTAAATGGGAAATTTAATAGCCTAATAAAAAATGGAGATAAAGAAGTGAGGGACAAATACGAACATGGAATGAAAGACATGAACACTGTATGTGTGAGAGAAAGAGAGAGAGAGAGCGGGAGAGCGTCTAGTAGTGTACACATTTCTAGAACGCCGCAAAATAAACTGAGCAAACAAGAATCTGTGAAAAACAAACAAAATAATCTAATCAAGCGACTCTACTGATGCGTATCCTGTCATTTTCACAGTAGGTTATGTAATTATTATTTTTATTATTATTGTTATTATTATTATTATTATTATTATTATTATTATTATTATTATTATTATTATCATCATCATCATTATTACTTAACTGAATGCTGGAGGTGGAGCAAGAAGAGTGCGAGCACCTGAATCATCGACAGGGAAGAAACGAAAAGAGGATTTGGAGAAAGAAAGAAAAAATGTCGTGAAACATAGAAAAACACAAAACTGTTTACCCATGAGGTCGACTGTATATGAAGTTCTTACGTGTTTTGAAAAATGGTTGCATATTTGGTATAGTCAACGTTTAAAGCATGATAAACATTAAACAGTGATAACAGTCAACAGAGAACAAATTATAAACACCTAGATGAATCATAACAAACTGCGAGCATGAAAGCAATTAATGTCTTGATGGCTCAAAAAATAATTGGCCTTTGACTTGAACAGCTGAACACTGTCTGCAGCACAACCCTCTTCATCCAGAGAGTTCCAAATGCATATGTGTCAAGATGGAAGCACCGCTGAAACTGGTTGGTGCGACACCTAACGGCTGGAAAGAGCGGATTAGATGACAGACATGTGGTTCTCGAAGGCTTAAACTGCTGAGGTAGCCGGCAGTGCACAGGGTGAGCAGCACTGGACCGGATCTTATACACCATGCACAAACTACTTACAGCACGATGATGTTCAAGATTACACAACACTCCACCATTGCACAGAACTTCGCAACATTGCCAGTCAGACGAATATGCGACTTTGTGGATGACGCCCGCACCGGTACACAGTACTCAAGGAGCGGGAGGAGGAAACAAGAAGGCAATTAGCAGAAATAGAAGCATCAGCGAAGACTTTATATGTTGTTCTTAGCATTCCGAACATACAAGACGTAGGAAATACCAAATAACAGACATGGCTTTCAAAGGTGTTTTGAGTCGAATTTAACCAGTAAAATATCAAATTCTATGCATTATGCTAGAACTGAGTCATCCAGGAGTACATAGGAGTACAATGGAAAGCAAACAGCAACAGACCTTATGGTCCTTTCGAGGCTGCTTGTTACAGAGTAGACTATGACTACAAGATCTAACTCTACATGCTGAAGGATAAGGATAGTAAAGCAAGAAGGCTACCCCCACCTCCAAACCCTCCAGTTAAAACTAGCAAAGAAAAAGTGAGAGAAACCACCAGGCAGCATGGAAAAACTGACATGGAAATTTCATAGGAAGGACTGAAAAGGAAAAGCTACATTCTGTAATACATTATCTATAGCTACCAGTATGAATAACCTGAAAGAGAAAGTAGTAAAGTACAATGAATAATCGAATAAATAAATAACGCACGACACTATGTACGGGTACGCTGAGTTAACGGGGCGTCTACGGACGATGAGACTCTGTAGACACAACAACGTGAACACGGTAATCCCGTGGTCTCAGTTGGACTCTGCTGGAATTCAAAAGATACAGATACATGTGAATATAGCTAATAATCCTGTGGTCTCAGTTGGACTCTGTGGGAATTCAAAAGTTACAGATACACGTACAGGTGACCCCTGGTACATAAAAAAAATCCCGATGGTGATCGCTTAACTAACAGGGACCCTCACTGATCCACAGCCCATCACAGGTCGAAAGTATGAGTAGTGACCGTTAACTTAAGGCTATCTGTGCATATCGTTGCCCGTGCATATATTTGCATTTAATAAATTGATCCAGGCTCTAAAAAAAAAAAAAAAAAAAAAAAATTATACATACACAAGTGTTTTATTCGGGAGTAAACATATTAAGCTGGGGGATAGACGACAAATATTTATCCAGGCGACCTTTAAAGGTTAGTACTGTATTACAATTTACTACATTGGAGGGCAATTTATTTCATATATTTACAACTCTATTGAAGAAGAAATGCTTAGCTTCATGCGACTGGAATCGTTTGTCAATTATTTTATGCTCATTGCCTCTAGTATAATTCAAGTAATCAACTGTGAAGTATTTCGACAGCCATGTTATCATGTCCTATGAATATTTTGAATACTTGAATTAAATCTCCTCGTATCCTCCGTTTAGTTAGGGTAAAGAGATTCAGAACTTCTAAACGTTCCTCGTATGGTTTATTTCTCAGTCTAGGTATCATCTTTGTCATCCTTCGCTGCACTCTTTCGAGCTTTTCCATATCCTTTTTATAAAATGGTGACCAAAACTCCAAGTGCGGGCGTACTAAGGAATTATACAAAGTGAGGATGATATTATCGGACTTATGTTCAAATGCTCTGCCTATGAATCCAGTCAATTTATTGGCTTTTTTCACTGCTTCTGTACATTGCTTGGTTTCAAATCGTCTGTTATTATAACTCCTAAGTCTTTTTCGTGGTTTACCCTACTAAGTTGGACATTATTCATGCTTGAACTAGCTCTTACATTTTTACTGCCAATGTTTAACACTTTGCATTTACTAATATTAAAATCCATTTGCCAAACTTGGGCCCAGTTAAACAGCTGATTAAGATCTCTCTGAATTGTTTGCCTTTGCAGTGCTGTATCTGCTCTGTTACCTATTTTAGTAACATCAGCAAATTTTGAAATCTTACAACACAATCCTTCGTCAATATCATTTACATATATTAAGAAAAGAATAGGACCTAACACGAAACCCTATGGCACTCCTCTCGTAACGTTTATCCAGTCTGACTCTTTTCCACTTATTACAACTCTGCTTTCGTCCGGTGAGCCAATCTTCTACCCAACCGAGAACATTGCCGCTGAAACCATTAACAGGAGTTGGGAATCGTGGGGAGGAAATCGAGTTCGAGAACGGGAAACAGTTAAGCCTATGTCCCAATGTCAGGAACTTTCCCACGACACAGTCTTCATGATCTTCGTGTGTCGCCTCATGTCGTCATGAGTAACGTGGCGTGACTTAGCGCTGACGTAGCGCTGTCGTGCAGAACTTGGTAATTCTTCGCGGTTCTTGGTGCGCTACGACAATTTTTGTGGGCGCCAACAAGAAGGAGAACGTGACATGTCGTGATGGTAACGTCATTTGTCTTAGCTGTGACTTAGCGTGTCTGAGCGTGTCGTAGGTTGTCGTAGCTTGTCGTAGGTGTGACGTTGATCATTTTAACTGCCCACGTGCCACCGCTGGTTTTCAGAGAGTAAATTTTAATATTGAGTGCACAAACATTTGAGGAAATGACACAGTGGCGAGTATCTCTCTAAGAAATTTGATCATGTGCTGGAAAAATGAAAAGCGTTATGAATGATGATGTTCATTGTGCTGGAGATGCTGACGTCAATATCGCGAAACTACTTGTCTTAATAGGAAGTAATAATCTTGACTGCACAAATCATAACATACAGATGATTGTGAAAAATTGTACTGCCTCACAGAATGCAGTTGTGTTATTTTTAAATGTCTTAACACTGCAGCGATTTTTTCCCATTCAACCATGGCTAATAACGAGTCGAGAAAACACCGGTATAAACTGCAACAGCCAAATCTCTGAGTAATGCGTTACACACAAACGTGATGTAATAGCACGCAACATATACTTGAACGTATGTGCAAATTAAAGAAGTCATTGGCTTTGTGTGTAGCTGCTAACTCGAGGATCCAACTACTGACAAATTCAGAATTGGATATCTAACCCAACTGTGAGAACAGTACAGCAATAACAGGGAATTGCAAGAAAACTGAATATATCAACACCTTTATCAGATGTGATACCTCTCATAACATCTTTGAAAAATACATTAGAATTAGGACCTCAGTCTCCCTCACAAGATATTGAATAGACAAGTATGAATCATGCCATTCAGACAATGACACACTGAGAAAGGAAATGGAGACCAGGATTGGGGGTATAGAAAGTAGTGAGTTCTTTTCATTACTACTTACACCCAAGATAGTAAATAGGTAAGTTTTTCTCATCACAAAAATCCTATTCAAGGTATACTTTTGTGCGTAAGTAATGAGATAACTGCAACAAAAGTTACTGAACAGACAGACTCATCAGGCGCTGGTGCACTCAAAGAACCACCAAGCGAACAAAAGACAATGCACAAGCCAGGAACAGCAGGCCGTCCGTTGCTGTAACTCTTCATCTATTATCTTCCAGTAGTTGATGAATTAGAATCAGAAGTACACAAATCTTCACTGGAGATGATGAAGAGGGATCACAATGAAAAGAGAATATAAAGTGGCAATATTTTAGAACGGAGGAAAGATGAGTGTTAGGATTATCCAACTTTAGCCAGACCTGCAGGACAATTTCTAGCCTACCCTCCAATGTACCAAGTGAACAATTATTCAGTGGTATCATTTCCAATGAAAAACGTAAATGTTGTTCCTTAAATACGACCTGCCATTCAGAAAATGTAATTATAAATGTGGCTCAGAGGTAGTTTACACTAGCCATAGAATAAGATGATCATTTTCCATAGGATGTGGGTTGGGGAAAGTATTTGGTAAGATGCATGACGAGTTAACCGTAGAATAATATAACCATTTTCCACAGGGCGTAGTTTGGGGAAAGTAGTTGGTGGGATGCATGTCGAGTTGGGTGCCCGTTCCGTATCCCGATAACATTTTTTTTGTGGCAGAAACTCATCAGATTAAACATCTGCATTGGCATCCGCAGATGTTGTACACTCCACATCCGCATCCGCTTCCGGAAATGTAAAAAATTTACACCTAATCCATCACAAACGTTATTTATGCCGTGTCATTATCGACCTAGTTTGCATCAATAACACAAGAGGATCCTGAGGTACGGCATATATGCAGAATGAATTGCTAAGGAAGGGGTGCTATAAGACTAAACAAAACGAAAAACAATAACAAAAGAAGGACTACAACCCCTTATGTGCATACAAATATTGCTCTAAACATTTTTTTTTTTTTTACACACGACAATACGCTGTCTGAACTTAGCTGCACAGTTCTAAAATATTCTCAAGTCGATAATGGTAACAAATTTTTGCCCAGGTCACTAGGGCCGCTCCAACATCCACTGCCCGACCTTGTATCTGTTTTATAACCCCATCCATGTACAGACTGAACAACCATGGAGACATGACACATCCTTGGTTCAATCCATCCTTCACCCACTGCAGCCTTAGCACCCTCATACATACTCTTCACTGCCTTCAACAGCTTCCCATTGACTCCATATATTCTTAATACTTTCCACAATCCTTGTCTATCCACCCTGTCATATGCTTTCTCCAAATCCATGAAGGCTGCATACAACTTCTTTCCCTTCTCAAGAAACTTTCCACTAATGATCCAAGAATGAATATCTGGTCTACACAACCTCTTCCTTTCCTAATACCTCCCCGTTCTTCTCCAACTAATTCCTCTGTTATTTCCCTAACTCTGCCAATAAGTATCCTGCCATATACTTATCCTATTACACTAAGAAGGCAAATCCTCCTGTGATTACCACACACTTCTTTTTCCCCTTTTCCTTTGCACAGAGGAATAATTATACCTGACTTCCAATCCTCCGGGACTCTACATTCCTCCCAGGCCAATCTGCACACCTTCCACATTCATTATAATTATTCCTTTGTACAAAGGAGGATGGAAAGCTGATGACAGGGAGAGCTGAAGCTCTCGTTTCATCAGCCCTCAGGAGTTGTTCCTGACCATCCCCCTTTGCTGAACTTTTTCAGTGTCTCAGTAACACAGAGAGTAGACCAGCATGCTCTCCAATACAAGTTTCTCTAACTGTCAACACCAAACTACATACAAGCTACACACTACACTTCCTTTTCTAATTTTTTAAAAAGTGGCGACTGTTAATCGTGCCTCGGAGTCCCCAGGGGGGGGGGGACCATAAATGCCCCCACCATCCGCCCCTCTCCCGGTGACGACTTTCGGAGCTGCCTGGAACCACTGTCTGACTCACTCCTTCATTTCTGTAACATTCGCGGCCTTTCCTCTAACTTTCGCTCGGTTGAGCACCACCTCTTCTCCTCTAAACCTCACCTTCTCTTTCTTTCTGAGACTCAGCTGTCTGAGACAACTGACGGCAAACCCTTTTCTGTATCCTCCTACTTTCTCTATTCTTATTTCAAAGCCAAAGGTGGCTGTTGTGTATATGTACGCAACGATCTATCTTGCTCTCGTGTTCCTCAACTTGATTCTTCTGAATTCTCTACTCTCTGGCTTCGGCTTTCCTGTCATTCTCGGACTAAATATATCTGTGCTGTTTACTTATCTCCTGATCCTACTGACTATCAAAAATTCTTTGACTATCTTACTTCTACGATGGAACACATTCTATCCATTTCTCCTTTCTCTGAAATCTCCATTCTAGGAGATTTTAATGTTCACCACCGCCTTTGGCTCTCCTCTTCTTTCACTGATCCACCTGGTGAACAAGCCTACATCTTTTCTATCCTTAATGACCTAGATCAGCTTGTACAGCACCCTACCCGTGTCCCTGACCGCCTTGGAGAGAGTTCCAACATACTTGACCTTTTCCTAACAACTAATCCTTCTGCTTACACTGTTAATCTTTTCTCTCCGTTGGGCTCCTCCAATCACAACCTTATTATCTTAACCTGTTCTATCGCTCCGGTACAGCCTGTGGACCCTTCAAAGAAACGCCGCCTGTGGCACTTTGGAGCTGCAGATTGGGAGGCCCTCAGGCAGTACTTCTTTGATTTTCCTTGTAATGATTATTGCTTCCATGGCCGGGAGCCGTCTGAGTGTGCCCTGCGCATTACGGAGGTTATTCTCTCGTACATGGAAGCATACATTCCTTTCTCATATCCTCTGTCTAATGCAAGAAAGCCTTGGTTTAATCACGCTTGTTCTAATGCTCTCCGCAACAGAGAGAGGGCCTTTAAAAGGTACCGGAGCCAACCCACCCCTGAATCACATCTTTTTTATGTTTCTGCCCGGAATCGTGCTAAGTCTGTTCTTCGCACTGCTAAAAATAATTTCATCCGTGCTAAATGCTCTCAAATCTCCAACTCGAATTCTTCTCGCTTCTTTTGGCACCTTGCCAAAAACCTTTCTAACAACTTTACCTCATCATCCTTCCCTCCTCTTTTCTACTCTGATGGCTCTGTAGCTATTTCTTCTACTGATAAAGCAGATCTCTTCGCTCAGACATTCTCCTCCAATTCTACCTTAGACGATTCCGGTGCTGTTCCTCCATCACTTCCCCCCTCACATTTCCTCATGACTGGCATTAAAATTTCTTCAGCTGATGTATTTTCTGCCATCACTGGCCTCAATATTAACAAGGCATACGGTCCTGATGGAGTCCCTCCTGTTGTCCTCAAAAACTGTGCTTCTGTGCTTACACCCTGCTTAGGTAAACTCTTTCGCCTTTGTCTGTCAACTTGTACCTTTCCTTCTTGCTGGAAGTTTACTTTCATTCAGCCAGTCCCAAAGAAGGGTGACCATTCCCAACCCTCTAACTATCCTCCAGTTGCTTTAACATCCTGTGTCTCAAAAGTTTTCGAATCAGTTCTTAACAGAAAAATTTTAAAGCATCTTTCCTGTCACAACCTTCTT
>JAGKTI010028061.1:0-13066 GCA_018397915.1 Birgus latro | reverse complement strand
GACAAATGGGCAGTCGAGGTGACAAGCCCTTTGTAATGATAAGTATAGCTATAAGTGTGCAGTCACGGTGAGCCCAACCGAGGACACTGGTGACAGGCGGGTACTCGTGGTGCGATCCCAGCCGAGGGCACCGACGACGATCTCTTTATTAGGCGTAAGTGTAGGTTAAAAAAGGCAACTATTAAGGAAATAATGGCGACATACGTACGAAATTTGCTGTTAACTGACTTTCAGCCAAAGAGTACTTTCTTTTGTGTGTGGATTGATTGCTGGGTGGATGAAATTGTAATATAGTGCAAATCCTTTTATTGACACTATTGATACTCCACCTTGACTCATCCCACAGGTACAGTCGTTGGGTGAAGATGGTATCCATGACCATTGATTGTCTGCTGCACGCTGGCACTTCATCTCCTCTGCCCTCGTCGCCTTTATTATTGCATTAACATGTATTATTATTATTATTGCTTACATGTAGGTACAGTTACACTACAGCTGTCACACCTACACCGTGTATCACATACACCACGCTACATAACAATTAGTTGTCAATGTAAATGTAGCGAATTTTCGCTCAGTTTGACCTGAGTACAGGATTTTCCACTGTCGTCTCGGAGTTTTTCCCTCAAGCTTGCTTTCCTTAACGTAAAAACGAGGTTTTTACGCTCACAGGCGACACTGTTTTTCTCCTGTAACAGGATAGTGCACAAACCACAGTGTGAATCTTGTGTGACTGAGCTAGGATGCATATATATACTGTATATAATGTCAAATTTTACTAGAGTAAAATTTGAATTTTTTCAGGGCCGTAATGTCACGAATTTTCTACATCGTAACGTTATGTTGGGTGAATCGTGACATCGAGCGATAATTTTTGATAATTTTTGAATTGTCGGTTCGGCGCGGAACCGTTATACGCCGGTCGCACCATCTTTCCGCGCTCGTCGCACGTCGCACTATGTATTCAAACCGGAGCTCAGTCTGTCTGTAGACACGGCGCGCGGTACGCCTCTCTAGGCTTTAGTGCTTTCTTAGCGATTTCAGATTTCAGCTTGTATTGGCGTGTGTCCCGCAGCTCCCACCCACTTTGGTGATCGTCGCAGCAGCTCGGTTTCATCCATACCGATTAGTATTTTCTTGTTTTTCCTAGGTTTAAGTTTTGAGATATTTAGCTGTTTGTCTGAGTGAGTGAGTGCATTCCCCTTCCTTGATTTGAATTGGAGTCATGTAATGTAAATTTATTTGCTTGTATTTAATAAATTTACAGTTCGTTTTTTGAGCTTTGTTAAATGTAACAGTCGTGTTTAATTTTCCCACTTATTTAATATAGTTTTGCTACTCCACGTTAGCACAACTCTTGTATTAAATCACGACTGGTACTTAGGCCAGCTTTTGGCATTAATCCTTAAATCCGTTGTGCTAGCTAGGAGTTTGGCTCAGCCAAGATCCTGTTTATCTATGTTATTATCATTTTTGACTGTTAAGGGGAGAAACTAACTTTCTTAGAGGCCAACGGTACAACATTACAGCCTAATTGAGCTTCTAGTCTCCGCTCTGTACCATTGAGAAAGTCTATAAATTTTCGACTTTTGAGAATTGGCGAAGTGAGCCAGCATAAAGTGAAATCACTGCTCGATTTCACGAGTATTCTTTCTTGGTAAATGACTCGATAGTCATTCTTAGCACACATAGCTATATATTGTATACGCAAGTTATACAATATCATTATCCTTTTGAAATACTTCAATTTCCCCTGACATCTGGCGACCTCACGCCAGGATGGAAACATAAATTTCCCCTGACACCAAGTACGGTGAGAACCCTGTCACCTGGATTCAGAACTAGGTGTCCTCGCTCCGTTAGGTGGCAACTGCACCAATATAAATAATCCCAGGTTCCTTTGACTCACTCTGCTACGCAGAAGTGTTTGGTGTTAGCTGTAATAAAATATAGCACAAGAGTTTTTTCAACAGAGATTGTTAACGGTGCCTGTATTAAAATTCTCAGGTTGGTTTGATTCACTCAACTCAGCAAAACTGTGTGACGCCATCCATGACAGAATAGGCTACTGATGTCCCGAGCATGAGGGGGTAAACACCACCAGTATTAACACTGAGATCCCATGGCACTCTGCTGAATAAAATCGACTGGCGTGTGGTGGAATAAAACACAGTTGGACCAACAATGAAAGACTTAAAGATATCTGTATAAATAATCTCAGACTCCTACCGACTCTCAGTTGAATGATATCGTGTGCCTTAGGTAGCTGGAAAAGATCACTGGAACTGTCCCGATAAAACAAGGATTATATATTGGTCATGGTATTAAAGTAAGCAAAACAAAGCATTTACTATAAACATCAGGCTTCTAGTTCTTCACTCTATTTTTTTTTTTATCTCTTCCCATTTTTTCCTGTCCTCCAAACTTTTCGGCCAACTATAAAGAAAATTTCGGTCATTGCCATCTTGAGAGGGGAACTATACTGTTAAAACTTGCACACATATCAAGAACCTATTCTACCCCTAAATTACGCCATTAAGCACACTCACGAGGTCAATGTAATTTTAATGACGGTGGCTCTTCTGTGATAACACTGGGAAGACAGGGACAAAAATAGCCTACTTTGCCCGCGAACATGCAAATCTTTGTGGTTAATGGAGTTTGGATAAGAAAAATGGCCACACGAAGTTGATCAAGACATCTAAAGGAGAGAGAGAGAGAGAGAGAGTCACTTCAACAAGAAAGTCTGCGAGGAAAGTGTTACGATATTGATGGAACAGTGAGCGAGTGTGTGTGTGTGTGTGTGTGTGTGTGTGTGTGTGTGTGTGTGTATGTGTGTGTGTGTGTGTGTGTGTGTGTGACAATATACTCTTTGGCAGAAGATATGTTGTACACGCGTGAGCCATATTTGCTAGTACACTAAGGTGGCCTCAGAGTGAAACAGACAGAAAACAGGTTGAACGACAGATAGACAGTGAGTGAAGCATGCAGGCGTCGATCGATACGACAAAGAAAAGTAAAAAGCAAGGTTAGAAGAGAGGAGACAATCTAACAAAGAAACAAAAAAGAGACAGACTTTCAGGGACGAAAGGAACATAAACAGAAAAGAAAACAGAGAAAAAAATGACATGAAAATAAGTAAAAAAAAAAAAAAATAGAAGAGAAAGCGAAAAATGAAACGGATTAGCATGGGAAACGGAGAAAAAGACTGAAATAGGCAAAATGAAGGCATACAGACAGGAAAGCAGACCGAAAGCCCAGCTGACAGACACAGGTGGGAAACAGACTGAATGACAGGTAGACAGACAAGGAAGCAAGCAGAAGTCAGTCGATAGGAAGAAGATAGGTAGGAAAAGAGGTAAATGACAGAAGGGACTTAAATAACTCTGACAGGAAGAGCAAAACAGGGGGAGGCTGGGTGCTGAGGCAGGGTGAAGGTGAGGCAGGGTGAAGGTGAGGCAGGTTGATTAGGCAGGCAAAGAATGATGCAGGCGTAGAGTGAGGCAGGGAGAGAGTGAGGCAGGGTGATGGTTAGGCACGGTGAAAATGAGGCAGAAACAGTGAGACACGGTTGGTGTGAAACAATGGGAAGGTGAAGCAAAGTAAATGTTAGGTAGGTTGAGAGCGAAGTAGGGTGAATGTGAGGCAGAGAGCTAAGCAAGAGGATTGTGAGGCGGGAAGTTATGCACGATGACTGTTGGCAGGGATAGAGGCAGGGTGAGTGTGAAGCAGGGGGTCATGCAGAACGAACGTGAGGCAAGGAGTGTGGAGGGTGAGTGTGAGGCAAAATGAAAATGAGGCAGGGGAAGGGTAAAGCAGGGTGAATGCGAGCCAAGGAGAGTGTGAGGAGAGAGTTCATCAGGGAAATGGTAAAGCAGGGTGAGGATTAGGCATGGTGAGGATGAGGCAGTGTGAGTCTGAGGCAGAGTGAGAATGAGGCAGGAGAAGAATCAAAAATGAAAGTGAAGTATGGTAAAAGTGTGGCAGCGTGTGAGTGAGGCAGGATAAGACAGGGGAAGGTTGAAACTGAGTGAGTGTAAAACAAGGGGAGTGTGAGGTGGGGTGACAATTAATCAGGGTAAGGGTAAGGCAGGGTGAGGGTGAGGGAGGGTAGGGCGAGGCAGGGTGAGCGTGAGACAGGGTGAGGGTGGGGAAAGTGAGAGTGGGGCAATGTGAGAATGAGATAGGGTGAGAAGTGAGACAGGGTGAGCGTGATGCAGTGTGAGGGTGAGGCAGGATGACAGCGAATGAGGGGACATCATGCCAACCAAAGAACAGTGGAACCACAACCAAAACTTCTAGCTTAAAGACAGTTTATACTGTTTAATGCATACGTGTATATCTGGTACATATATTCATAAATTTACTCCGTTATGGTAGAGACAACTCTACTATATTGTAGTTAACGCCACCCAATTTTATATAGCCAATAGAGGCCTGATTTTTTTTCACTCCTCTCTATCCCATGTCTCTGTTTCCCTCCTTCCTTCCACTCTCTCAGTTGCTTCCTTTTTTCATTCCTCCTCCCGCTTTCCTTCCTATCCTTCCTTCCATCCTTTTGTTTGCCTTGCTTTCTTCCCTTAACTCTTCCTCCTCCTTCTTTCCCCATCTCTTCCTCCTCCTTTCCTTCCTTGCTCTCTTCTGTTCCCGCTCAAGTGCCGTTATTCTTCTCTCTTTCCTCTCGAGCAGATTCCTCCTTCCTTCAGTGCCCTCTCTCCGAAGTTTCTTTCTCCTCTACTCCTGTTCTTTTAGTCTTTTTTTTTTTACTTATTCTTATTCTTTCTGACTGTATTTTATCTTTCCTTCTTCTTAATTTGCTCCTTTTTTCACGCCTCTAACCAGTGCCTCTTTCCAATATTTCATTCCTGTTCTTCACTTCTTCCTTTCTCTTCCTCCATCTTTCCTAATCCTTCTATACTGAATTCTTCCTTCCTCCACACTCCCTTTCTAAGGCTTCTCTCTTATTCACTCAGCTAACTTTATTATTTCTTTCTTAACCAGAAAGCACTCAGAGAGCTCATACCTCCGCCAATGCCATTGCCATTAAAAAGGATCTGTATCCGGATCCGTGGAGATATTGTGCGGAATGCTCAGGTCCAGATCTGCCCCCAAATTTATCAATTATTCCTTCACCCATGGACCACTCTTCTGCAAAATTTTATTGAAATTCATTGAGAACTTTTGTAGATATCATCTGGACGAACAGACATACAAACATAGGTGAACACATAACCTCCTCCATAACCTCCTCCAACTTCGTTGACGGAGGTAACAACTCTCTCTCTCTCTCTCTCTCTCTCTCTCTCTCTCTCTCTCTCTCTCTTCTCCACCTTTCTTAAATTCCTTTCTTCCATCCTTCCTCCTCTGAATTCCTCTTTCCTTCGAACATCTCTCCAGCACATCCTTTCTTCCCATCCTGTTCCTTCTTTTCCCTCTGAAATATTTACCTCCGTCCTTCACGCCTCCATTCCTAGTCTTCTCATCCTTCTTTCAAACTTTTTATTTTCCTTCCTGTTCTTCTCTCGTTTACTTTTGCTACTTCCCTCCCTCTCTAGTTCTACCTCCATTTATTCCTTCTTTCCTTACTCCCTTCCCTACCTTGGCTGAATTCTTCTCTCCTGCGCTGCTATTTCCATCCTTGTATATGCCGTCTTACCTAATTCCCTCCTTCCTTCATGCATCTTTCCTCTCCTTCACTCCCCTTCCTGGTCCTCCTCATTCCCCTGTATATCTCTCTACTCCTAATCCATAGTCCCTATCTGGACTCCCATATTTCACCCTTTCCCTCCTGTTCACAATTCCCACCAGCCTCTTCCTTTTGTGGTTTAATGGGCCTTCCCGCTCCTGCGTCCTGCCTCTCCCAGATTTTTAAATTCTCACTGGTTTTACCCTGTTCCTATTCGCTCTCTTTTATACGCAGTTGTCTCGTACCCTTCATTTTCTCATTTCCCTCCCTACTGCTTTCCTCTTCTTCGTGAAATGATACGCAATTGTAGGTACAAGTGACTGGCATCCAATAGTCGAAACATTAGATATCAATGATGCACGGAAGTTTTTAACAGAGACTCAACAGTGCCGTAAGGTTATGTATTCGAATGCGCAACAGAAAGCCTGCCAAAATTTTTTAACCCAAATGGTGGAACTCCGACATCAAACATTGTCAGGTAGCAAAAAATCTTTCAAACAAAAACAATGGTGCCAAGCACAACAAACCTCGCCCAAAGCAGTCATTTCATTGTTGTTAAATACTGACTCGTTTATGCCATTTAGTGTCAGTAAGCAACTAACCCGTTTGCACCCAGCGTCCTCGATGAAGGATGAAAATAGGCATTTTGAAAAGTTGATAAAGGAGGGAACCCATAGGTTCCTATGAGCTGCGACTATGAGCCGGTAGGTGGAGGGCAGTACACTTACTACTCTTCCAGCAAAATCCCTAACAAAGGAACCCTGGGAGTTAATGGGTTAAAGTCTGAGGTAATCAAGCAAATTTTTGCAAGTTATGCCCTCTGAAATCCGTGATCTTATGTATGTGTGTGGATGACAGAATGAGAAGGTATGTAATGAATCCAAGAGCATATAAAGGTTGGAGGAGTGGACTTTCTGACCTCAGCTAGGTGGTGGTGAAAATCAAGGTTCAAATGCAATGGTGGAACAGGAGGGAAGGACAGGAGGAAGTAGTACATACAGGGAGGATAGAAAGGTTACAAGAGGTTGGGAGGGGGAAAAAAAGGCAGAATGTACGAGAGAAGTGGAGGAACAATTGGGTAAATATGATATGGAGAAGATGGGGGAGGTGGTAGGTGTGTACAAGATTTTCACAGAAGAAATCTGTGCAGCATGTGATGTGGTGGGTAGGGTGAAGAGAAGATGAATGGGGGTGCAAGGAACAGCATGGTGAAAAGAAGAAATAAGGGAAGCTGTGGCGCGAAAGAAGAAAGCATTTAGTGAGTGGATGGGAAGCAGAGGCATGGAGGAAGTTCAGAGACGGAAAAGAGAGTTGTACATAGAGAGTAAAAGGCATATGGAAGAAGTGCGGATTGGCCTGGGAGGAAAGAAGAAGCCCTGGAGAACTGGAAGTCAGGTATAAATATTCCCCCGGACAAAGGAAAAGGAAAAATAGAAGTGTGTGGTAATCACAGGGGCATTTCTCTTAGTTTAACAGGCAAAGTATATGGAATGGTACTTATTGACAGAGTTAGGGAAATAACAGAGGAATTAGTTGGAGAGGAACATGGAGGTCATAGGAAGGGAAAAAGTTGTGTACATTAGATATTCATCCTTAGGTCATTAGTGGAAAAGTTTCTAGAGGAGGGAAAGACGTTGTATGCGTGTTTTATTGATTTGGAGAAAGCATATGACAGATTGGATAGACAAGGAATGTGGAAAATACTAATATTATATGGAGTAAATGAGAAGTTGTTGAATGCCGTGAAGAGTATGTATGAAGGTGCTACGGCTGTAGTGCGTGTGGATAGCGAGTGACCTTTGTGAATTTTTTAATCTGAATGCTGGACTGAAACAGAGATGTGTCATGTCCCCATGGCTGCTCAATCTGTATATGGATGGGGTTTATAAAAGAGATACAAGGTAGAGCAGTTGATGTTGAGGCAGCCCTAATGAGTAAAGGCAGCCTTTGGAAACTTCCTGCATTGTTGTTAGATGATACTATTGTTAAGTGAAGACGAAGGGGAACTGCAAGGCTTGGTTAACGAGTTTGGGAGAGTGTATAGGAAACGGAATCTAAAGGTGAATGTAGGGAGGAGTAAAGTTACGGTCGTCGAGAGAATTTTTTTTTTTTTAATGCGAGGAAGAAGGAACCAAAGGCCATGGGCCCGCATACTGTTCCTTCAAAAAAAAAAAAAAAAAACGATAGCCAAATTCAAGATCCATTCATTTCGAGATGCCTGGACACACTGCATTTGGAAGACTGGATATCATAGGAAGTAGGGAATACAGACAGAGGAAGACAGTGCCAGAGTTGACCAGTTGCATAAATGAAAGACTGGGAGTAGCAGTTAACTCTTGCATTAGAGAGTTGGACAGAAAATGGATGAGAGTTTGTTGCTAGACAGGTACTACGTGCCCGTCGTAAAGGTGGAGGGATGCAAGCAGACAGTTCAGAAGAACAGTGAGCGTTGAAGTAGCTACAGAAGAGAGATAAAGATGCAACAGTGCGGCGAGGAGACAGAGGTTGAAGGGAATCAGTAAGAGGAGGAGAGTTAGTGAGACGAAAAGCCTTTGACTCCACCCCATTGAGAAGAGCTGCATGTGGGGAGCCTCCCCACACATGAGAGTTGTACTCCATACACAGGCGAATAAAACCCGTGTACAAGGTCAACAATTATGCAGGGATAAAAAAAAGTTTGGAGTCAGCTTAGTACACCTAATCTCTTGGAAGTAGATTTCACCAGAGATGTAATATGTTTTTTCCAAGATAAATCCCGAGAGAATGAAACCCCAAGCATGTTCAAGGATGATGCAGGACTGAGCTGGACATTATTAAACATTAGTGGATAATCCTGAGGAATATTATGTCGGGTTGATAAGTGTAAGAACTGAGTCTATGATGCATTAAAAATAACAAGATTATTTTTACCCCAGTCAGAGATACGAGCGAAGTCAGACATTAGGTGTGCCATAGCCTCATCCCTTGTTTGTTCCCTTGTTTGTTGAAGTAATTGCTGAGATGGACATTGTGGAAACCGAATGGAAAGGTGAAGGGTGGAAGCATCAGCATATGAGTGGATAGGGTTAGATGTACAGCTTAGAAGGTCATTGATGAATAGAAGGAAGAGAGTTGGTGATAGGATAGAGCCCTGAGGAACACCACTGTTGATAGGTCCAGGAGAGGAACGATGGCCGTCTACAACAGCGACTATAGAACGACCGGAAAGGAAGCTAGAGATGAAGGCACAGATAGAAAGATAGAAACCGTAGGAGGGCAGTTTGGAAATTAAAGATTTATGCCAGAATCAATCGAAAGCCTTTGAGATGTCAAGTGTAATGGCAAAGTTTTCGCCAAATCCCCGAACGGAGGATGACCAGGAGTCTTAAAGGTAGGTGAGAAGATCGCCAGTGTAGCGTCCCTGACGGAACCCATACTGACGATCAGAAAGAGGGTTGTGACAGGAAAGATGCTTTATGATTTTTCTGTTAAGAATTGACTCGAAAACTTTTAAGACACAGTATGTTAAAGCAATTGGACGATAGTTAGAGGGTTGGGAATGGTCACCCATCTTTGGGACTGGCTGAATGAGAGCAAACTTCCAGTAAAAAGGAAAGGTACAAGTTGATAGGCAAAGGCGAAAGAGTTTACCTAGGCAGAGTGTAAGCACAGAAGCACAGTTTTTGATGACAGCAGGAGGGACTCCATCTGGCCCATATGCCTTGTTAATATTGAGGCCAGTGATGGCAGAAAATACATCAACTGCAGAAATTTTAATGTCAGTCATGAGAAAGTCTGATGGGGGAAGTGATGGAGGAACAGCACCGGAATCGTCTAAGGTGGAATTGGAGGAGAAAGTCTGAGCAAAGAGATCTGCTTTATCAGTAGGAAAAATAGCTACAGAGCCATCAGAGTAGAAAAGAGGAGGGAAGGATGATGAGGTAAAGTTGTTAGAAAGATTTTTGGCAAGGTGCCAGAAGGAGCAAGAAGAATTCGAGATGGAGAGTTGAGAACATTTAGCACGGATGAAACTATTTTTAGCAGAGCGAAGAACAGACTTAGCACGATTCCGGGCAGAAATATAAAGAAGATGTGATTCAGGGGTAAGCTGGCTCCGGTATCTTTTAAAGGCCCTCTCCTTTTTGCGGACAGCATTAGAACAAGCGTGATTAAACCAAAGCTTTCTTGCATTAGGCAGAGGATATGAGAAAGGAATGTATGGTTCCATTCCCAAGAGTGCAAGGCACACTTAGATGGCTCACGGCCATGGAAGCAATAATCATTCCAAGGAAAATCAAAGAAGTACTGCCTGAGGGCCTCCCAGTCCGCAGCTCCAAAATGCCACAGACGACGCTTCTTTGGCGGGTTCACAGGCTGTACGGGAGCGATAGGACAGGTTAAGGTAATAAGGTTATGATCGGAGGAGCCCAACGGAGAGAAAAGATTAACAGTGTAAGCAGAAGGATTAGTTGTTAGGAAGAGGTCAGGTATGTTGGAACTCTCTCCAAGGCAGTCAGGGATACGGGTAGGGTGCTGTACAAGCTGCTCTATGTCACTGAGGATAGAAAAGATGTAGGCTTGTTCACCAAGTGGATCAGTGAAAGGAGAGGAGAGCCAAAGGTGGTTGTGAACATTGAAATCTCCTAGAATGGAGATTTCAGAGAATGGAGAAGTGGATAGAATGTGTTCCCCCATAGAAGTAAGACAGTCAAAGAATTTTTGATAGTCAGTAGAGTTAGGAGATAAGTAAACAGCACAGATATATTAGTCAGAGAATGACAGGACAGCTGAAGCCAGAGAGTAGAAACTTCAGAAGAATCAAGTTCAGGAACACGAGAGCAGGATAGATTGTTGCATACATATACGCAACAGCCACCTTTGGCTTTGAAATGAGAATAGAGAAAGTAGGAGGATACAGAAAAGGGTTTGCTGTCAGTTGCCTCAGACAGCTGAGTTTCAGTGAGGAAGAGAGTGTGAGGTTTAGAGGAGGAGAGGTGGTGCTCAACAGAGCGAAAGTTAGAGGAATGACCGCGGATGTTGCAGAAATGCAGAAGGAGTGAGTCAGACAGTGATTCCAGGCAGCTTCGAGGGTCGTCACCGGGAGAGGGGCGGATGATGGGGCATTTATGCCCCCCCCCCCGGGGGGACTCCGAGGCATGATTTGTATTTGCCCTTTTGTCAGATTCTGAAAAGGAAGTGTAGTGTATAGAAATAAAGCCACTTAATGTGCAGAGAGGCTGGATGATGAGGAAATGAAAAATGTGAGTGCATTTTGGTACTTTGGTAGTGTGATGAGTAAGGATGAAAGTCTGTAGGATGAAGTGCTTAAAAGGGTACAACAACGAAGGAAGGGGGCTGGTTCTTTGGAAGCAGTGTTAAAAATAGGGAAGTGCACATGGAAGTAAAAAAGTCACTGCATGATAGTACTGTGATATAACTCTAATGTGTGGAAGGGAAGCTTGGACCTTGTTGAAAGGACACAAGTCAAAGTGGAAATGAGTTATTTGAGAGGACCACGTGGAGTTAAATGGGTAGACAGACTGACGAATGAGGGCGTGAAGGAGGGTTGTGGTGTGGATGTGGATGTGATGAAATGCGTTAGGAGAAATACACTGAGGAGGTTTGGCCAGGTAGAGAAGATGGAGAGCGAGAGACTAACGAGGAGAGTGTATAAGTGAAGTGGAAGTTGGGAAGGGGAGACTGATGATTAGTTGGAGGGATGGGGTGGAGAGGTATATGAGAGAGTGGGGGGAGGGCAGTGAAATGGCGGGGACAGGGCCACATAGAGGCGATTTGTATGTGGCCACCCCTTACAGGATTGAGGCGTCTGTCAATAGATAGACATACAGACGGAAAAACTTTGAAGCACATATTGCCAGTATCAGTAAATCAAATCCCAAAGAATTTTTCAGTTATGTTAGAAGAAAAAAGGCAATAACTCATTAATCGGACCCTTAATCCCAGGTAACGGAGAGCACAATGACTTGGAAACAAAGTTAGCAAAAAATTCTTAAAGCTTTCTTCACGTCAGTATTTGCAGTAGAAAATATGCGTACGATTCCTGCAGTTTCCCCAGTTCCTATAGAAGAGGGCAACATTATCGATGATATTACCGTTAGTGATCACTATACATGCTCCTTGCAATTACCAATTAAAAGAGAATGAAACACTGGGACCAGACAAGATATCTCCATGCGTATTTAAAGGAACGACAGAAGGAAATACCAAAGCCTTGATCTGAACTTTTTAACTTTTCACTAAAAAGCAGAAAGGTGCCACACAGGCGGAAGCTTGCAAACGTGACCGCGGTATGCAAAAAGGACGACAGTGCACGAAAAAAAAATACCGTCAAATTAGTTTGAAATCAGTAGTTTGCATATTTCTTGAAACTGTTATCAGGGACAAGTCTGTGAAACACTTAGAAACAAATACAAGTAGTCTCATCAAAGATTTGCAACATGGTTTTAGGAATAACTACTATTGTCTCATGAATCTGCTGGACTTATTCAGCGACATGTTGAACATGTATTGTGAATCTAAATTTGTCGACGTTGTCTACCTCGATTTTCAAAAGAGTTTTGACATATATCCACACAAAAGACTCCTTCAGCAGCTAAAGGCACATGGTTTCAGTGGCAGTGTGCTCGGGTGGATTGAAGACTGGCTCATCGGACTAAAGCAAAAAGTTTTATATAGACAAGAATCAGACTGCAAAACGCTAAAAGCGGAGTGCCAGAAGTTCAGTTTTAGATCCTATTCTTTTACTAATATACTTAAATGTTATTGATGAAGGATTATTTTGTAAGATTTCAAAATTTGCCGACGATAATAAATTAGGCAACACAGCAGATACAGCACTGCAGAGGCAGGCAGTTCAGAGAGATTTTGTTCAACTGTTTTACAGGGCCCAGACTTGGCATATGGATTTCGATATTAATGAATGAAAAGTCCTAAACATTGGCAGTAAAAAGGTAAGAGCTAGTTATAACATTAATAATGTCCAACTTCAGAGGATAAACCATGAAAATGACTTAGGATTTATAATAACAAAATTGATTTGAAACCAAGCAAACAATGTACAGAAGCTGTAAAAAAAAAAAAAAGGAGTAATTGATTTGATCCATAGGTAGAGCATTTGGATATAAATCCGATAATATCGTACTCACTTTGTATAATTCCTTAGTATGCCCACACTTGAAATATTGTGTACAATTCTAGTCACCTTATTATAAAAAAGACATGGAGAAACTTGAGAGTACAGCGATGGGTGACAAGGATGACGCCTAGATTGAGAAATAAACCATACAAGCAACGGTTAAAAGCCCTAAATCTGGCCCTTGCTAAACGGGGTTATGAGGAGATTTAAATCAAGTATTCAAAATACTCAAAGGACACGAAATT
>JAGKTI010028060.1:0-13066 GCA_018397915.1 Birgus latro | reverse complement strand
TATACGCAACAGCCACCTTTGGCTTTGAAACGAGAATAGAGAAAGTAGGAGGATACAGAAATGGGTTTGCTGTCAGTTGCCTCAGACAGCTGAGTCTCAGTGAGAAAGAGAAGGTGAGGTTTAGAGGAGAAGAGGTGGTGCTCAACAGCGTGAAAGTTAGAGGAAAGGCCGCGAATGTTACAGAAATGAAGAAGGAGTGAGTCAGACAGTGGTTCCAGGCAGCTCTTTGAGTCGTCACCGGGAGAGGGGCGGATGGTGGGGGCATTTATGGTCCCCCCCCCTGGGGACTCCGAGGCATGATTTTTATGCGCCATTTTGAAAATTTTGAAAAGGAAGTGTAGTGTGTAGGTGTATGTAGTTTGGTGTTGACAGTTAGAGAAACTTGTATAGGAGAGCATGCTGGTCTACTCTCTGTGTAACTGAGACACTGAAAAAGTTCAGCAAAGGAGGATGGTCAGGAACAAGTCCTGAGGGCTGATGAAACGGGAGCTCCAGCTCTCCCTGTCATCAGCTTTCCATCCTCCCTGGGAGTACTGCCCTGCTCGACTGGTGCTACAGTCTCCTCACCCTACCTCCAAAACGGATGCTATCAGCCGGAACTATTTCACAATTTGCACTCCTTCTTGTCCTTGATGTCACTGCTAAGGGAAAAAAATCGACAAATCAGAAGTAAATAATCCAGAATTCCGTCTCAAAAGGAGTCACAGTACTGAAAGACTTTACCTAAGGGAAAGGGGTTTTGGAGGTAATAGAAACCTTGATATTGTGCAAAAGCTGTTTTTTTTTTTTTTTTACCGCAACGAGGCTCGACGTAAATTTAAACTGCATGTGCTTGAGAAAAAAAAAGTCAAAGTTTTTAAATATTCTCGGTGATTCTCACAATGTTTCAAGCTTTTTGTTCTTAAAAACCTAAGGTGCCAGCTCTCATTACGTGCTAGTCGACTTCTTGTTATCCTTCATAAATGTGACATTTTCACTCTTGTAAGTGTGTTCTTAGTTCTGAATATAATATAATGTGTTTTACAATCAACTTTGAGAACACTTGAAGAAGTTGCATATTCAGCGTTTTCGCCAAGAAATACGCTTATTCAGCCATCATTAGATTAATAGATAATGGACCTACCTCCAAAACGGATGCTATCAGCCGGAACTATTTCACAATTTGCACGACTTCTTGTCCTTGAAGTCACGGCTATGGGGGGGGGAATCAGCAAATCAGATGTTAATAGTCCATATTTCCGTCTCAAGAGGAATCACAAAACTGAAAGATTTTACCTAAGGAAATGTGGTTTTTGGTGTAACAGAAATCTTTAAATTGTGAAATTGTTCGTTTTTTTTTTTTTTGTTACCGCCACGAGGCTCAACATAATTTTAAACTCTGCTTGAGGAAGAAAAATCGACAAATCAGAAGTTAATAATCCAGAATTTTGCCTCAAGAGGAATCACACTATATAAAGATTTTACCTAAGGAATTGTGTTTTTTTTTTGTTTAACAGAATCTTTGAAATTGTGCAAAAGTTTATTTATTATTTTTTTTTACTTTACCGCCACGAGGCTCGACGTAATTTTGAACTGCTTGTGCTTGAGATAAAAAAAATCAGTTTCTAAATATTCTCGGTGATGCTCAAAATGTTTCAAGCTTTTTGTTCAATAAAACCTCAGGCGCCAGCTCTCTTTAAGTGTCAGTCGACTTCTTGTTTTCCTTCATAAATTTGATTTTTTCACCATTGCAAGTGTCTTCTTAGTTCTGAATATAATAAAATGTGTTTAACAATCAACTTTGAGTGCACTTGAAGTTGCTTATTCAGCGTTTTCGCCAAGAAATAGGCTTATTCAGTCATCATTAGATTAAAAGATAATGGACCTACCTCCAAAACGGATGCGATCAGCCGGAACTATTTCACAATATGCACTTCTTCTTGTCCTTGATGTCACGGCAAAGGGGGAAAAAATCTACAAATCAGATGTTATTAATCCAGATTTCCGTCTTATGATGAATCACAGTACTGAAAGATTTTACCTAAGAAAATGTGGTTTTGGGTGTAACAGAAATCTTGATATTGTGAAAATGTTCGTTTTTTTTTTTTTTCCCTCACGAAGCTTGACGTAATTTTAAACTGCTTGTGCTTGAGAAAAAAAAAAATCGGTTTTTAAATATTCTCGGTGATCCTCGCAATGTTTAAAGCTTTTTGTTCTTAAAATCCTGAGATGCAAGCTCTCTTTACGTGTCAGTAGACATCTTGTTATCCTTCATAAATGTGACATTTCACCCTCACAAGTGTCTTCTTAGTTCTGAATATAATTTAATGTGTTTTACAATCAACTTTGAGAACACTTGAGGAAGATGCATAGTCAGCGTTTTCGCCGAGAAATACGCTTATTCAGCCTTCATTAAATTAAAAGAGAATGGACGTAATTTGATGACGGATTCTATTATCCGGAACTATTTCACAATTTGCACTATATTTTGTCCTTGAAGCCACTGGTAATTGGGAAAAAAAATCGACAAATCAGAAGATAATAATCCAGAATTCCCTCAACGGAGGAATCACAGTATTGAAAGATTTTTACCTAACGAAATGTGGTTTTTGGTGTAAAAGAAACCTTGATATTGGCCAAATGTTCGTTTTTTTTTCCGCCACGAAGCTCGACGTAATTTTAAAATACTTGCGATCCTCACCATCTTTCAAGCTATTTGTTCAATTAAACCTAAGTCGCCAGCTCTAATTACGTGTCAGTCGACTTCTTGTTATCCTTCATAAATGTGACCTTTTCACCCTCACAAGTGTTTTCTTAGTTCTGCATGTAATATTATGTGTTTTACAGTCAACTTTGAGAACACTTGAGGAAGTTGCATATTCAGCGTTTTCGCCGAGAAATACTCTTATTCAGCAATCATCAGATTAATATAGAATTGACGTACCTCCAAATCGGATGCTATCAGCCGGAACTATTTCACAATATTCACTACTTTTTTGTCCTTGAAGTCGCAGCTAATGGGAAAAAAATCGACAAATTAGAAGTTAATAATCGAGAATTCCATCTCAAGAGGAATCACAGTATTTAAAGATTTTATCTAAGGAAATGTGGTTTTGGTGTAACAGAAACCATGAAATTGTGCTAAAGTTCATTTTTTTTTTGAGCCAAGATTCTCGACGTAAATTTAAACTGCTTGTACTTGACAAAAAACTTTTAAAATATTTTCGATGATCCTCACAATGGTTCAAGGTTTTTTGTTCTTAAAAACCTAAGGTGCCAGCTCTCTTTACGTGTCAGTCGACTTCTTGTTATCCTTAATAAATGTGACATTTTCACCCTCACAAGTGTCTTCTTCGTCCTGAATATAATATAATGTGTTTTACAATCAACTTCGAGAACACTTCAGGAAGTTGCATATTCAGCATTTTCGCCAAGAAATACGCTTATTCAGCCATCATTAAATTATAAGAAAATAGACCTACTTTGATGACAGATTCTATTAGCCCTAACTATTTCACAATTTCCAATATATTTTGTCCCTGAAGTGACTGATAAGGGAAAAAAAAAAATCGACAAAGCAGAAGATAGTAATCCAGAATTCCCTCTGCGGAGGAATCACTGTATTGAAAGATTTCTACCTAACGAAATGTGGTTTTTGGTGTAAGAGAAACCTTGATATTGTGCAAAGGTTCGTTTTTTTTTTTTTTTTTTTTTTTTTTTTATCGCCATGAGGCTCGACGTAATTTTTAACTACTTGTGCTTGAGAAAAAAAATCAAAGTTTTTAAATTGCCTCGGTCATCCTCACAATGTTTCAAGCTTTTTGTTCAATAAAACCTAAGTCGCCAGCTCTCTTTACGTGTCAGTCGACTTCTTGTTATCCTTCATAAATGTGACATTTTCACCCTCACAAGTGTTTTCTTAGTTCTGAATATAATATAATGTGTTTTACAATCAACTTTGAGAACACTTGAGGAAGTTGCATATTCAGCGTTTTCGCCAAGAAATACGCTTATTCAGCCATCATTGGATTAAAAGATAATGGACCTACCTCCAAAACGGATGCAATCAGCCGGAATTTTTCTCAATTTGCAGTACATGTCCTTGAAGTCACGGCAAAGGGGAAAGAAAATCGACAAATCTGATGTTAATAATCCATATTTCTGTCTTATGAGGAATCACAGTACAAAACGATTTTACCTAAGGGAATGTGGTTTTTTGGTGTAACAGAATTCTTGATATTGTAAATTTATTAATTTATTTTTATTTTTATTTGTTTTCACCGCCAAGAGGCTCAACGTAATTTTGAACTGCATGTGACTGGGGAAAAAAATCGAAGTTTTTAAATATTCTCGGTGATCTTCGCAATGTTTCCAGCTTTTTGTTCTTAAAACCCTAAGGTACAAGCTCTATTTACGTGTCAGTCGACTTCTTGTTATCCTTCATAAATGAAACATTTTCACCCTCTCAAGTGTCTTCTTAGTTCTGAATAGAATATAATGTGTTTTACAATCAACTTTGAGAACACGAGGAAGTTGCATATTCAGCGTTTTCGCCTAGAAATATGCTTATTCAGCCATCATTAGATTAAAAGAGAATGGTCCTACCTCCAAAACGGATGCTATCAGCCGGAACTCTTTCACAATTTGCACTACTTCTTGCCCTTGGTGTCACGGCTATGGGAAAAAAAAAAACGACAAATCAGAAGTTAATAATCCAGAATTCCGTCTCAAAAGGAGTCACAGTACTGAAAGATTTTACCTAAGGAAAAGGGGTTTTGGAGGAAATAAAAACCTTGATATTGTGCAAAAGCTTTTTTTTTATCTTTTTTTTTTACCGCCACGAGGCTCGAGGTAATTTTAAACTGCTTGTGCTTGAGAAAAAAAAAATTCAAAGTGTTTAAATATTCTCGGTGATCCTCGCAATGTTTCAAGCTTTTTGTTCTTAAAAACCTAAGGTGCCAGCTCTCTTTACGTGCTAGTCGACTTCTAGTTATCCTTCATAAATGTCACATTTTCACCCTTGCAAGTGTCTTCTTAGTTCTGAATATAATATAATGTGTTTTACAATCAACTTTGAGAACACTTGAAGAAGTTGCATATTCAGCGTTTTCGCCAAGAAATACGCATATTCAACCATCATTCGATTAAAAGATAATGGACCTACCTCCAAAGCGGATGCTATCAGCCGGAAATATTTCACAATTTGCACTACTTCTTGACCTTGAAGTCACTGCTATGGGGGGGGAAATCGGCAAATCAGTTGTTAATAGTCCATATTTCCGTCTCAAGAGGAATCACAGTACTGAAAGATTTTACCTAAGGAAATGTGGTTTTTGGTGTAACAGAAATCTTTAAATTGTGAAAATGTTCATTTTTTTTCTTTTACCGCCACGAGGCTCGACATAATTTTAAACTCTGCTTCTGGAAGAAAAATAGACAAATCAGAAGTTAATAATCCAGAATTCCGTCTCAAGAGGAATCACACTATACAAAGATTTTACCTAAGGAATTGTGTTTTTTTGTTTAACAGAATCTTTGAAATTGTGCAAAAGTTTTATTCTTCTTTTTACCGCCACGAGCCTCGACGTAATTTTGAACTGCTTGTGCTTGAGATAAAAAATCAATTTCTAAATATTCTCAGAGATCCTCACAATGTTTCAAGCTTTTGTTCTTAAAAACCTAACTCGCCAGCTCTCTTTACGTGTCAGTCGACTTCTTGTTTTCCTTCATGAATTTGAATTTTTCACCCTTGCAAGTGTCTTCTTTGTTCTGAATATAATATAATGTTTTTTACAATCAACTTTGAGAACACTTGAAGTTGCTTATTCAGCCTTTTCGCCAAGAAATAGGCTTATTCAGCCATCATTAGATTAAAAGATAATGGACCTACCTCCAAAACGGATGCGATCAGCCGGAACTATTTCACAATTTGCACTTGTTCTTGTCCTTGATGTCACGGCAAAGGGGGGAAAAAATCGACAAATCAGAAGTTAGTAATCCAGAATTCCGTCTCAAAAGGAGTCACAGTACTGGAAGATTTTACCTAAGGAGAAAGGGTTTTGGAGGTAATAGAAACCTTGATATTGTGCAAAAGCTTTTTTTTTTCTTTTTTTTCCCGCCACGAGGCTCGACGTAATTTTAAACTGCTTGTGCTTGAGAAAAAAAAAATCAAAGTTTTTAAATATTCTCGGTGATCCTCGCAATGTTTCAAGCTTTTTGTTCTTAAAAACCTAAGGTGCCAATTCTCTTTACGTGCTAGTCGACTTCTTGTTATCCTTCATAAATGTGACATTTTCACCCTTGCAAGTTTCTTCTTAGTTCTGAATATAATATAATGTGTTTTACAATCAACTTTGAGAACACTTGAAGAAGTTGCATATTCAGCGTTTTCGCCAAGAAATACGCTTATTCAGCCATCATTAGATTAAAAGATAATGGACCTACCTCCAAAACGGATGCTATCAGCCGGAACTATTTCACAATTTGCACTACTTCTTGTCCTTGAAGTCACGGCTATGGGGGAAAAAATCGGCAAATCAGATGTTAATAGTCCATATTTCCGTCTCAAGAGGAATCATAGTATTGAAAGATTTTACCTAAGGAAATGTGGTTTTTGGTGTAACAGAAAACTTTAAATTGTGAAAATGTTCGTTTTTTTTTTTTTTTTTGTTACCGCCACGAGGCTCGACATAATTTTAAACTTTGCTTGAGGAAGAAAAATGGACAAATCAGAAGTTAATAATCCAGAATTCCGTCTCAAGAGGAATCACACTATTTAAAGATTTTACCTAAGGAATTGTGTTTTTTTTGTTTAACAGAATCTTTGAAATTGTGCAAAAGTTTATTTATCATTTTTTTTTTCTCGCCACGAGGCTCGACGTAATTTTGAACTGCTTGTGCTTGAGATAAAAAATCAATTTCTAAATATTCTTGGTGATCCACACAATGTTTCAAGCATTTTGTTCAATAAAACCTAAGGCGCCAGCTCTCTTTACGTGTCAGTCGACTTCTTGTTTTCCTTCATAAATTTGATTTTTTCACCCTTGCAAGTGTCTTCTTAGTTCTAAATATAATATAATGTGTTTTACAGTCAACTTTGAGAACACTTGAAGTTGCTTATTCAGCGTTTTCGCCAAGAAATAGGCTTATTCAGCCATCATTAGATTAAAAGATAATGGACCTACCTCCAAAACGGATGTGATCATCCGGAACTATTTCACAATTTGCACTTCTTCTTGTCCTTGATGTCACGGCAAAGGGGGGAAAAAATCGACAAATAAGATGGTATTAATCCAGATTTCCGTCTTATGATGAATCACAGTACTGAAAGATTTTCCGTAAGAAAATGTGGTTTTGGGTGTAACAGAAATCTTGATATTGTGAAAATGTTCGTTTTTTCTTTATTTTTACCGCTACGAAGCTCGACGTAATTTTAAACTGCTTGTGCTTGAGAAAAAAAATCGGTTTTTAAATATTCTCGGTGATCCTCGCAATGTTTAAAGCTTTTTGTTCTTAAAATCCTAAGATAAAAGCTCTCTTTACGTGTCAGTCGACTTCTTGTTATCCTTCATAAACGTGACATTTCACCCTCACATGTGTCTTCTTAGTTCTCAATATAATATAATGTGTTTTACCATCAACTTTGAGAACACTTGAGGAAGATGCATAGAAAGCGTTTTCGCCGAGAAATACGCTTATTCAGCCATCATTAAATTAAAAGAGAATGGACCTACTTTGATGACGGATTCTATTAGCCGGAACTATTTCACAAGTAGCACTATATTTTGTCCTTGAAGCCATTGGGAACGAGGGAAAAAATCGACAAATCAGAGTATAATAATCCAGAATTCCCTCTACGGGGGAATCACAGTATTGAAAGATTTTTACCTAACGAGATGTGGTTTTTGGTGTATCAGAAACCTTGATATTGGCCAAATGTTCGTTTTTTTTTTTTTTTTTTTACCGCCACGAGGCTCGACGTAATTTTAAACTACTTGTGCTTGAGAAAAAGAAATCAAAGTTTTAAAATTGCCTCGGTGATCCTCACAATCTTTCAAGCTTATTGTTCAGTTAAACCTAAGGCGCCAGCTCTCTTTACGTGTCAGTCGACTTCTTGTTATCCTTCATAAATGTGACATTTTCACCCTCACAAGTGTTTTCTTTGTTCTAAATGCAATATTATGTGTTTTACAATCAACTTTGAGAACACTTGAGGAAGTTGCATATTCAGCGTTTTCGCCGAGAAATACTCTTATTCAGCAATCATCAGATTAAAATATAATTGACGTACCTCCAAAACGGATGCTATCAGCCGGAACTATTTCACAATTTGCACTACTTTTTTGTCCTTGAAGTGACGGCTAAGGGGAAAAAAATTGATAAATCAGAAGTTAATAATCCAGAATTCCATCTCAAAAGGAGTCACAGTACTAAAAGATTTTACCTAAGGAAAAGGGGTTTTGGGGGTAATATAAACCTTGATATTGAGCGAAAGCTTTTTTTTTTTTTTTTTTTTACCGCCATNACCGCCACAAGGGTCGACGTAATTTTAAACTGTTTGTCCTTAGAAATAAAATCGAAGCTTTAAATATTCTCGGTGATCCTCACAATGCTTCAAGCTTTTTGTTTTTAAAAACCTAAGGTACCAGCTCTCTGTACGTGCTACTCGACTTCTTGTTATCCTTCATAAATGTGACATTTTCACCCTTGCAAGTGTCATCTTAGTTCTAAATATAATATAATGTGTTTTACAATTAACTTTGATAACACTTGAGGAAGTTGCGTATTCAGCGTTTTCGCCAAGAAATACGCTTATTCAGCCATCATTAGATTAAAAGATATTGGACCTACCTCCAAAATGGATGCTATCAGCCGGAACTATTTCACAATTTGCACTTCTTCTTGTCCTTGATGTCACGGCAAACTGGGAAAAATCGACAAATCAGATGTTAATAGTCCATATTTCCGTCTCAAGAGGAATCACAGTACTGAAAGATTTTACCTAAGGATATGTTGCTTTTGGTGTAACAGAAATCTTGATATTGTGAGAATGTTCGTTTTTTTTTTTTTTTTTTTTTTTTTTCACAAAACAAGCCCCTAAAAAATTTTAAATTTTGTTGCAGAAAAAAAAACAAANACAAATCAGAAGTTAATAATCCAGAATTCCATCTCAAGTGGAATCACACTATTTAAAGATTTTACCTAAGGAATTGTGTTTTTTTGTGTAACAGAAACTTTGAAATTGTGCAAAAGTTTATTTATTTATTTTTTTTACCGCTACGATGCTCGACGTAATTTTGAACTGCTTGTGCTTGAGAAAAAAAAATCAGTTTTTAAATATTCTCGGTGATCCTCACAATGTTTCAAGCTTTTTGTCCTTAAAAACCTAAGGTGCCAGCTCTCATTACGTGTCAGTCGACTTCTTCTTATCCCTCATTAATTTGATTTTTTCACAAATGCAAGTGTCTTCTTAGTTCTGAATATAATATAATGAGTTTTACAATTAACTTTGACAAACTCTTGAAGTTGCTTATTCACCGTTATCGCCAAGAAATAGGCTTATTCAGCTATCATTACATTAAACATAATTGACCTACCTCCAAAACGAATGCGATCAGCTGGAACTATTTCACAATTTGCACTTCTTCTTGTCCTTGATGTCACGGCAAAGGGAGAAAAAAATCGACAAATCAGATGTTAATAATCCAGATTTCCGTCTTAAGATGAATCACAGTATAGAAAGATTTTACCTAAGAAAATGTGGTTTTGGGTGTAACAGTAATCATGAGATTGTGAAAATGTTCGTGTTTTTTTTTTTTTTTTTCCCCCACGGGGCTCGACGTAATTTTAAACTGCTTGTGCTTGAGAAAAAAAAAAATCGAAGTTTTTAAATATTCTCGGTGATCCTCGCAATGTTTCAAGCTTTTTGTTCTTAAAATCCTAAGATGCAAGCTCTCTTTACGTGTCAGTCGACTTCTTGTTATCCTTCGTAAATGTGATATTTCACCCTCATAAGTGTCTTCTTAGTACTGAATATAATATAATGTGTTTTGCAGTCAACTCTGAGAGCAATTGAGGAAAATGCATAGTCAGCGTTTTCGCCGAGAAATACGCTAACTCAGCCATAATTAAATTAAAAGAGAATGGACCTACCTCCAAAACGGATGCTATCAGCCGGAACTATTTCAAATTTGCACCACTTTTTTGTCTTGAAGTCACGGCTAAAGGGAAAAAAATCGACAAATCAGAAGTTAATAATCGAGAATTCCATCTCAAGAGGAATGACACTATTTAAAGATTTTACCTAAGGAAATGTGGTTTTTGGTGCAACAAAAACCTTGAAATTGTGCTAAAGTTCATTTTTTTTAAAGCCAACATTCTCGACGTAAATTTAAACTGCTTGTACTTGAGAAAAAAAGTTTTTAAATATTTTCGGTGATCCTCACAATGTTTCAAGCTTTTTGTTCTTAAAAACCTAAGGTGCCAGCTCCCTTTACGTGTCAGTCGACTTCTTGTTGTCCTCCATAATTGTGACATTTTTACCCTCACAAGAGTCTTCTTAGTTCTGAATATAATATAATGTCTTTTACAATCAGCTTTGAGAAGACTTGTGGAAGTTGCATATTCAACGTTTTCGTAAAGAAATACGCTTATTCAGCCATCATTGGATTAAAAGATAATGGACCTACCTCCAAAACGGATGCTATCAGCCGGAACTATTTCAAAATTTGCACTACTTCATGTCCTTGAAGTCACGGCTAAGGGGAAAAAAAATCGACAAATCTGATGTTAATAATCCAGATTTCTGTCTTAAGAGGAATGACAGTACTAAACGATTTTACGAAATTAAATGTTGTTTTTTTGGTGTAACAGAGTTCTTCATATTAGGAATTTATTTATTTTTTTTATTTGTTTTTACCGCCACGAGGCTCGACGTAATTTTAAACTGAATGTGATTGGGGGGGGGGAACAGAAGTTTTTAAATATTCTCGGTGATCTTCGCAGTTTTAAGCATTTTGCTCTTAAAAACCTAAGGTGCCAGCTATATTTACGTGTCAGTCGACTTCATGTTTTCCTTCATAAATGTGACACTTTCACCGTCACAAGTGTCTTCTTAGTTCTGAATATAATATAATGTGTTTTACAGTGAACTTTAAGAACACGAGGAAGTTGCATATTCAGCGTTTTCGCTGAGAGATACGCTTATTCAGCCATCATTAGATTAAAAGAGAATGGTCCTACCTCCAAAACGGATGCTATCAGCCGGAACTATTTCACAATTTGCACTACTTCTTGTCCTTGATGTCACGGCTAAGGGGAAAAAAAAAAACGACAAATCAGAAGTTAATAATCCAGAATTCCGTCTCAAAAGGAGTCACAGTACTGAAAGATTTTACCTTAGGGAAAGGGGTTTGGGGGGTAATAGAAACCTTGATATTGAGTAAAAACTTTTTTGTTTTTACCGCCACGAGGCTCGACGTAATTTTAAACTGCTTGTGCGTGAGAAAAAAAAAATCGATGTTTTTAAATATTCTCGATGATCTCCGCAATGTTTCCAGCGTTTTCTTCTTAAAAACCTAAGGTGCCAGCTCTATTTACGTGTCAGTCGACTTCTTGTTATCCTTCATAAATGTGATATTTTCACCCTCACAAGTGTCTTCTTAGTTCTCAATATAATATAATGTGTTTTACAATCAACTTTGAGAACACGAGGAAGTTGCATATTCAGCGTTTCCGCCGAGATATACGCGTATTCAGCCATCATTTGTTTAAATGAGAAAGGTCCTACCTCCAAAACGGATGCTATCAGTCGGAACTATTTCACAATTTGCACTACTTCTTGTCCTTTATGTCACGGCTAGGGGAAAAAAAAAACGACAAATCAGAAGTTAATAATCCAGAATTCCGTCTAAAAAAGAGTCATAGTACTGAAAGATTTTACCTAAGGAAAATGGGCTTTGGGGATAATAGAAACCTTGATATCGTGCAAAAGTTTTTTTTTTTTTTTTTTTTTTATCCCCCCGTGTGGCTCAACGTTATTTTTAAACAGCTTGTGCTTGAGAAAAAAAAATCAAAGTTTTTAAATATTCTCGGTGATCCTCACAATGTTTCAATCTTTTTGTTCTTAAAAACCTAAGGTGCCAGCTCCCTTCTCGTGCAAGTCGACTTCTTGTTGTCCTTCATAATTGTGACATTTTCACCCTTGCAAGTGTCTTCTTAGTTCTGAATATAATATAATGTGTTTTACAATCAACTTTGAAAACGCTTGAGGAAGTTGCATATTCAGCGTTTTCGCCAAGAAATACGTTTATACAGCCATCATTAGATTAAAAGATAATGGACCTACCTCCAAAACGGATGCTATCAGCCGGAACTATTTCACAATTTGCACTTCTTCTAGTCCTTGAAGTCACGGCAAACGGGGAAAAAATCGGCAAATCAGATGTTAATAGTCCATATTTCCGTCTCAAGAGGAACCACAGTACTGAAAGATTTTACCTAAGGAAATGTGGTTTTTGGTGTAACAGAAATCTTGATATTGTCAAAATGTTCGACTTTTTTTTTTTTTTTACCACCACGAGGCTCGACATAATTTTAAACTGTGCTTGAGAAAAAAAAAATCGACAAATCAGAAGTTAATAATCCAGAATTCCGTCTCAAGAGGAATCACACTATTTATAGATTTTACCTAAGGAATTGTGTGTTTTTTTGTTTTGTTTAACAGAATCTTTGAAATTGCGCAAAAGTTTTTTTATTTATTTATTTTATTTTACTGCCACGAGGTGCGATATTAAGATAAAAGAGAATGGACCTATTTGGATGACTGATTCTATCAGTCGGAACTATTTCACAATTTCCACTATATTTTGTCCTTGAAGCCACTGGTAAGGGGGAAAAAAATCATCAAATCAGAAGTTAATAATCCAGAATTCCCTCTAAGGGGGAATCACAGTATTGAAAGATATTTACCTAACGAAATGTGGTTTTTGGTGTAAAAGAAACCTTGATATTTGCCAAATGTTCGTTTTTTTTTTTTTTTTTTTTACCGCCACGAGGCTCGACGTAATTATAAACTACTTTTGCTTGA
>JAGKTI010028059.1:0-13066 GCA_018397915.1 Birgus latro | reverse complement strand
TTCTTCCATTTCTTACATACACTCTTTCATCTTGTCTTGCAGATCCCACTCATTTTAACTTAATAATACAGTATCATCAGCAAGCAACAGTACAGGAGGTTTCCAAAGCCTATTCTCTATCACCAGGGGCACTCCAACATCCAATGCCTGGCCCTGTCTCTCTTTTATAATTCCATCAGTATATAAACTACACAACCACAGAGACAACACATCCCTGTTTCAATATGAAATTAAGATAAAGAACTCAGTTGGTTCACTATCCACAGGCATTGCAACCCTAGCACCCTCATACATACTCTTCACTGGGTTCAGCATCTTTCCATCCACTCCAAACATTTTTCATTCTTTCAATATTCCTTGTCTATCTACTTTGCCATATGCTTTCTCCAGATCCATGAAGGCAGCATACAAATTTCTTACCCTTCTCCAGATACTTTCCCACTAGAAATCTTAGGATGAATATCTGATCCATGTAAGCCCTTCCCTTGCTAAAGCCCCCATATTCTTCTCCAAATAATTTCCCATTTTTTCCTTAACTCTCTTTACTAATTGTTACAGTTAATTTTTGATACCATGTCCGGACAATGGGGTGTCCAGTTATTGGGCGTCCGGATAAAACAATAATTACTGAATATATTAATATATATATATATATATATACTGTGTATATATATATATATATATATATATATATATGCAGTAATCCCTCCAATATCTGTTGTAATAGAGCCAAAGGCATGTCCGAATATTGGTTTTGTCCGGATATTGGTCCTGAAGCTCCAGCACTTGTTTTTCATGCCCCTAACCTNAACTGTGTGCGTTTGTCACAATGAACCATTGAATTATACACTCAACCCCCTGCTATCGCTCCTAATTGGTTACAGTAAACCAGCGTGATAGCTGATTTTGCGATAGCTAAACTGAAGAATCAATGGGAAAATTTCTAATTGGTTTTTCGGTGGCCCATTTCTCTAACTTTTAACCAATTTATGCCTATGATTTCCAGCCAATCTCTCCTCCAATGTGAAATAAAGCATTATTATATTAATAATAATGTTATAATCAATAAATAAATAACATAAAAGACCAAAAAACTTACTTTTATGAGGATTAAGGAAGGCTTGGGTGGTTTGAAGGGTCCCGAGGCTTGAAGGTGGCTTAATGTTGTTGTTGTTGTAAATATTCCCACCTGACAAAGTCAGAGTGGGAGTGGGCCTGTGGGCCCACCAGAGAAAAAAAAAAACTGCAGGTGTAAAGCAAGTGAACTAGCTGGAGCTAGTGTTGACGTTGTGGCGCTTAAGTATAGCACGGATGACGTAGTCGAGAATGGCTACGTCGTCGGCGTGACTCTCGCTTGTGAGAAGCAGACAGCCAGCGTGGCGGTCTAGGAACTGCTGACGGCGGACGTGGAGGCAGTAGAGGGAGTCGGTGGCATCAGAGAAGTTGGCCCCATTATAGCGATCTTGATATTCAAAGATCTGATCCACTAAGAGAGACTCGAGATGGGCACGAGTTTTCTCTCTCAGTGGAGGGAGGTGGGCCAAGACTTCCTGACAGCAAACGGCGGTGGTGACGCTGGTGGAGATGATGGAAGGTCTGTCTCCATCTCAACAGGTGGTGGAGGTCTGCCTTTCTTCCCCTTCTTTTTCTTCTTCCTCTTCGGCTCGCCGTCAGCAGCAGGTGGTGGAGATGAGGGCGGGAGGTCCTCTTCTTCCCGGTCGGTGGAGGGGACGGGAGAAGGAGCCCTTTCCTTGGCTACTGACGGCAAGCAGCGGGAATCTTCAGTAGAAGCTGGCTGGGGTGGCTCGGTGGGCGGTGCAGTGGTGGTAGTGGCGGTGGCAGCAGTTGCTCTGTTTAGGGAAGCATCGAGCTACAGCCTAATCCGCGGTGTTGGGCGGGGTCTGGGAGGCTGCAGCTTGGGGATGCGACGCTCCTAACGAGGGGGCAGTATGAGTATCACGGGCAAAGCACTGCGGGATGACAATGCGAGGAAGGCAGTTCTTCCCAAATATCGATGTTTCCAATTCACGGGGCCGGAAACGCCTGTTGCGCGAGGGTGAGGCTGTTGTGTTCAATCTCTTTAAAGACACCGAAGGGTCCCGAGGCTATTAACGTTACCGAGCTGGGAAGCGCAGCTGTGCAGGGTGGCTTAATTCTTGCCATCACTAAATAGGAAAAAAGTGCCTATCTTCGCCAGATAATTTAATTTGAGAGCTCAAAGTTGGTCAACTTCTTCTTCATCTCTTTGAATGATCTCTTTGTCAGCAAAACAACAGGAATAATACCAACATCAGCTTTACTCAGTGCTATAAGGATGAGAAGTAGTGAAACACAGAGAAATAAAAAGGTAAACAAACAGTGTGGATGTATCATCTACATCTTGGGACAATGTTATTCTTTTTTTCTTTAGTTATCGATGGGCTTTATTCATTTCATATATCATGATGGAATTCAAAGAAATTACTTATTTAGGATATATGAAATAATGTTTTAATGCAAAATGTTAGAGCAACATGGCTGAAGATTGTACATACACCCCACCCTCGGCTATCACTCCTAATTGGTGCCGCCATGGCTGCGCTATAGCCGAAAACACGATAGCCGAAGTGAAGAACTTATGATAATAATTCTAATTGGTGCCATGACCTCAATATTTACCTCTAAGATACCCATTTTATACCAGATAAAATATTATAGTAAAAAAATGAGCATACTGTACAGACTTTATCGGAGTGCTCCACTGTTTATAAATAAAGATGAAGGCAGCCGCTTCAGCTGTGTACTGCAAGTGCTCCAACTGTGGACTTTTTTCACTTCTATAAGGAGGTTGAACATCACCAAATTCATTGTGTTAAGTAATGAAACATTTAAGAGTCTTTGGGTATACTGTAGTGACTAGTTTATAGGTTTGTTTGTAAAACTGCTATGAAAGTGTTGGTGACGAAGCACCTATCCCTAAGCCAAGACGAAGTATAAGGCCTCCCATCATCATCATCACGTATATAAAAGTAGTTATTAATGTATTATAGTAGAGTTTTATTCACACTTGAGCCTACAGACTTTATCAAATGAACTTCTTCAATCACTGCTTGAGTAGCATCCTCCACCATCTTGAATGTTTTGGTTGGTCAGCTGATGTGTCCACTTGGCCAAGCTTTTTTTCGCTCGATCCACAAGGCTGGTGCGTGATAGCAGGCATTTAGTGTGTGATAAAGGAATCTGGGAAGGTTTTTTATACATGCGTGATAGTGGTAAAACGCTATAGCGGAACGCGCGATAGCCGAGGGTTGGGTGGACAGGCATTATGTCGGGATGGAGCTTGGGTGTGGGTTCAGAGCTTGGGTGCTGACGAAAATAATCTGTGATTCGAAGCTGGTGTAAGGCATTCATGTAGGCATGGTACTTGTCCTCATAACCTTCAAGGGCTTTATTAATGTAGGATATGCACTGTTCACTGTTGATAGTGGTATCTTGCTCTAAAATGTGACGTATCTGGCCACTCAACTCAATCAGTCTTGAAGTCGCACCAATCCGGTGCGGCGTTCACAACCCGGGAGCTTCAAACGTGATGCGTGATAGAGTTCTTGAAGTGCGTGATAACATGTTTGGTTGTGCATATGATGTGTGCATGATAGCAAATAAACGTGATAGCTGAACGCGTGACAGCAGGGGGTTAAGTGTATATATATATATATATACTGTATATTTAACATGGTAAACTTAACACTGCAACAGTAATGAAGACACCAAGTTGAAAGTTAATTTCAATGTAACGTATATGCATTTCCAGTGAATAATATATAATGACTATGCTATACTGAATTTCAGTGAAACAAAGTTACACATCAGCATCTGGGATACACTTTACCAATATTACAAGCAATACAAAGTGCCAATTTATAATTACTGCAGAAATATTATATACAAAATTCTGTAGATGCTTATAAAAGCAGTAGCAACTGCAGTAGTGGTAGTTCACTACTTCTCCAAAAAAATATTTGTAGTGGTAGTGACACTACATTTTTATCCAAGCATTGGTAGCACTAATCCTACTAACTTAGCAGGCAGTGAACACAACACACACTACAGAGTGGCAGCTGGTGACAACTATCATCCACTCACTTAATGTAGTGCTGTCTACTCCTTCCTTAGGTGACTCTGCACTGACTGACAAGCCTAATACAAGTAGCTTCCTGTAACTCAGGAAACCATTTACAATCATCATCATCATCATCGTTTTTCGTCCTTCTGTTCCCATATTCAAACTGGGGTTGGACGTGCGATGGCTTTTCTCCACTGCTTCCTATCCTGGATTAAATCTTCTCCAATACCCAGTCTTTCCATATCTTGCATTACAACACTTTTCCAGGTCTTCTTAGGTCTTCCTGGCAGTCGACATCCCACCACTTCCAGTTCCTCTGCTATTCTCACACAGCTCCCTTCCTCACTCCTCCTCACGTGACCAAACCATCTAAGCCGCTTCTGCCTCAAGATGATATCGAGATCCTTCACCCCTCATCTTCTGGCTACCTCCTTACTCAAAACTCTGTCCTCCCATCTCACTCCCGCCATGTATCTTAAAATTCTACGATCAGTACTCCTCAGAACATTCATCAGTCTATCTGTCAAAGCCCATGTTTCAGCACCATATATCAATACTGGTCTAATGAAGGCCTCATATATTTTACTTCTGTGTCTCAGTGGTATGTGTTTGTTGACCAGTAGGCTAGCTATTTCCTTCCACTTTAACCATGCTGCCGCCACTCTCGTTCTCACTGATCTCTCCACCCTATCTCCAAGATAGCAGAACTGCTGCACTTCCTGTAGTGTGCCCCCATTCACCTCTAGCGCATCCTCTACTTCATCTCCCTCCGCCTCTCTTCTTATGCAGGCTGGGCAGCAGAAATTTTGCACTCCTCTCAAATTCTGCAGACCTGAACACCTTCTATGGCACCACTTATTACACTCCGTGCACAACACTGAGTTCACTCCTACTCCTCTGCCACAACATCCACATGGCCATGTTCCTGACTGAATTCTTTCTACTGGTTTCTTGCCTGTCACCATTACCTGTTCTCCATTCCATTTTTCCATCTATTAAGCATTTCTACTACTTCTTCCTTAGTCTCCGCTGTTAGCATGCTGGGTGGTAACCATATAACCAAATACAGTAACAGGATGATGTAGAACCTACTATGGTGTCTCTGTTAATGGGTGCAGAAATACAAATGAGGCATCCATCCAGGAACCAAACCTACACAATCTTCCTTGCGCCTCGCTCGGATGAAGCACTGTCCACCAAGGGAACAATGGTTCACTGCATCAGACAACTCTGCAGGGATGACTGCTTGCCTGTGGTTCATGGGTCTGGTTGGCCAGATAAACCGTGGTTACTCTCCTACTACTACTATTAATACTAAACTACTACTACTACTGTTACTACTATACTACTACTACTACTTCTCTTACTACTACTGCTAGTACTACTACTACAGTAGAGTTGTGATTTAAGACAAAAAGAACAACGATCTTACAATAACATAGGCATTTAATTTCTCCTGTAATTACTTAACACCCCGTTCAGGATTGAGGCGTCTGGCAATAGATAGACAGAATTACTTAACAGCACGGTAATGTCACTGAACTGCACGACAGAAACTGTGTGGGAAGTGGGTGCGTTTAGTTATTGGATTTCCAGATGACTGCGTTTGTTTACAACTCATGTGTTATGCTTTTGTCGACTGCTGATAGGCTTCCTCAACCCAACCTGACCCATGTGACCTACTGTTAATCTCATACCACCTGCCACTGCCTGCCTCAGTGTTGTGTGGATGGTTGCTGTGATGTGAAGCATTTATTTGCTTATTTCCTTGCTCCTCACTTCCTCTCAGAACTCCTGAGCACATGGTTCCAAACTAACTTTAGTTATGCCTTAGCACCCTGAAAGTGCTGTAAGCACAAGAAAAGCATTTATTCCAAAGGAAAATGTAACACTGTTCGACAAAGTGGCATGCGGTGTTAGAGCTTAAATGCAAACGATCAGATATATAAAATGAGTCGTGTGTCTTTACAACGTGGATAGTTTCTCTGTTGGAAGAAAAAGTTAATGATGAAGGAGCAATAAAATTCGTGTTTTCACCTTCAGTGCAATGAGTGTGAAAAAAAAAAAAAAAGGCTTTGTGCTCAATCTATGTTATGAACTGATGGTCTTTGGTCGAGTAGATTTGGGTCTTACTGTATATGAAGACATTACATGTTGATGTAAATAGTTAGGTAAGATAATTATGTGAGTTCAGTTCTTGTGAACTATAATGTCATGCAAATTATACTGCTTGGCAAACTTGTTTATTATTCACGATTACTGCATTCGTGTGTATCTGAGAATTATGCAATCACTCCATTCTGACGACTTCAGCACAGTTTTTTCTTTCCTTTATAATTGATGACTAATGACTCAAAAATAGTTTCACACTGATTTTTTTTTTTTTTTTAAAGCACTGAAAGTGTCTCACGGCAAAATATGTGTGATGCTGGGTGGCCTTTATTCACGTGCTGATTAGGTCAGAAGTTCCTGATTGGTAATAAGGACTTTCATGAGACTTAGTGGCAATCCTTGAAGGTCAAAATTTTTAAGGGGAGTATTAGAGAACAAAACTAGTTGGTTAGGTTAGGTTAGAATGCGCTAATGTGTCCAGTCGGTGAGATCATATGTAAATACACTGTACTGCATTGGGTGTCTTAACCCCTACACCGCGGGGTTGTCGGAGGTTTTCCATGCCATTCCCGTGGGGATATTCGCGCTCCGACTGACTTTTTAAAAATATTTGCCAAAAATCAGTTATTAGTCCTAGAATATTATAATTACATATGCATATGGCACATACCTTCAGCTTTCTCCTGGGATGTTTCTTTAGCACTCGTCGAGTACCAAAGGACTTGTGGAGACTTCTGAAGTTGGGTAACTAAATCTCCACTTTACACTTCCCGACATCCCCTAATCTGAATACCACTGCTAGATATTATCACTAGAAACACTATTCAATGATTTCCAAGTAGTTTGGAATCCATACTAAAAAAAAAAAAACCACTGTGAAAGCAATGTAAAATACAAGCGCGTACGAGCCTCCCACTCCCGCTAATTGACAGCTGGGGTTCTGTTATTTCTTACTCATATACACACTCACACTTTATTATTTCTAATACTTTATTACACTTGTATATATCTACAGTCCTTTACCGCTTCCAACACAATGTTTAGTAGGGGTAGAGGTCACAGGGCCTTTTATAATAGGTGCAAAAGCAGCAGAAATGGACGGGCATCATTTCACCGAGAAGGACGAGAGCAAACTGGCTGTATCTGTAGCAAAGAGTTGAAAATGTCAGCTGCTAATGTATATGCTAAGAAATAAGTCGTACGAAATCTAGACAATACATATAAATTAGGTAGTTCCAGGTGAATATAAATATCACTCAGGCTTCTCTCTTCCTTTCTTATATACATTTATATTACGAAAGTAGCTCATACGGCATATTTCACGGGGGAAAAAAGCAGGGAAAATTAGCGAACGAGTGAAGGTTGGATATTGCTAAGTGATAATTAGCCAATTCCAGGTGTATGGCACTATCAATTATCTTATTTTTTTATATATATATTATTTTGTATAAGAATAGGGCATAGGGCTCATTTCAACGGATGAAGACAGTGGAAAAATCCGGGGAAGATTTACTTAGCGCAGAACGGCTGAGCAGACGTCACAAGAGGGTAATGGAGGGGAGGTAGGGAGGGGAGTCTAGAATGGGAGAAAATGGCTAAATTGTCAACAATGGATGGGAGTACTGATGACATTAGCAGCTCTGACTATTGTTGGACATTGGCAGTGCTGATAGATGATGCAAGTCACCACCTGAAAGCCCGGGGGAATTAAAAATAACACAGAGTCACTCAAGTGACGCCCCGCGGTATGATCCACTGCACCCGACCGTCACGAAAGTGACGACCCGAGGTGTAGGGGTTAAGGCAGACATACTTGCAACAACTTATCTTTAAATATATTTTTAACAAAAAATATAGGGCTCCTAGAACCTGACCACCTACTTTACCTGTAAATATGTCACATTTTAGTGCGAAACTGATTTTGCACAAGGTTCTGCATAACTTATCTCGTGTTGTATAAAGACTGTACTGTACTACTACTGCTATTAACTACTCTTAGCTACATTTACCTTTAGACTTCATTTTTACCACATACTTCCAAACTCATTCATCATGTCTTGGAACTCCCACTCATCTTCGCTTAACATAAAAGCATCATCAAGAAACAATGGTACTGACAAATTCCAAACCCTACCTTCTCTCATTAAGGATACTCTGGTGGTAGGTGGTGGTGACCAACATTCACTCACTCGATGCAGTAGTCTACTTCTTCCTTTACCTTTATCATTTTTTTCTGTGTCTGCCCTCATCTCTTCTTAATTCCCCTTTCTTTCCTGTCACTTTTTATTTTTCTTCTTTCCACTTCAGATGGATCTCCAGTAAGTGATATGCTTAACCCGCCATGTGCCACAGCCATAAATATACGGTCTGCCATGTGTGGTCACAAATTGCCATCCATCCATCCATCATCCAATCCTGCATTGCCCCATCCATAAATATATGGTCAGCAATTGAAAAATTCGCCAAAAATCAAAACTTCAAATTTGGTGGGAGATTTTTGGTAGACATAGTCCCGCACCTTTGTAGGGCTGGTACTGATGCTATGACTCCCCCATGCCTCCCCCAGGCTGTGCCATCTCCTCAGTTTTCCTTTGACTGTGAGTGAGTGAGCGTCATGTTGCACTGTCTTTCTCAACGTGAGAGTGTCGATCTCCTGGTGGCTCCCATTGATGGTGAAAGTGATTCCTAGTTGATGATGATGCTAATAAAGACAATGCAAACACATTTTTACATCTGTAAAATACTAACTCCAAAATTACGAACATTCACCTGATAAATGCCACTCATTCACATGTTGTTGTGCACCCCCGCACATCATTAAGAATGAGGACGGTTCCCACATCATCAATGTACCTTCCGAGAGTGCCTCTGGGTCATTTGGGATAATTATCCAAGAAGAAAATGACAAGCTCCTAACTCAACTCACTGGGTGTCAAGGGCAGGCTGAACATTTTGGCTGACAGCCAAGAATGAATCAACCTCAAAATCGACCTTCTGGGCTTCTGTGAGTAGTTCTATGTTTTTTTTTTTTCCATGTTTTCTCATAATTCCTAACCAATTTAAAAAGAAAAAAAAAATGAAAATTGGCTGGCACCACAGCTCCATTAGGGTCCCAAGTTGGCTGGCACACAGCAGGTTAGTGGTTTTCTGTAATGCATGAAATAATTTACAGCACTGGATGTAACCATATAACCATACAATGGGGCAAAGCTGAGCCTGCTATGGTGTCCCTGTTAACTGGGTGGAGAGATGCAAATGTGGCATCCATATGGGATCCAAACTTCAACACTCTTCCCCACACTGCCATGGTGAGGCACTGTCTGGCACAAGGGAACATCAGTTCACTGCATGGGATGGTTCTACAAGGGCAGCTGCTTGCCTGTGGTTGACGGGTCTACTCAGCCAGACAGACCAGGATTATTCAACAACAACAACAACTAAGGACACTCCACCATCAACTACTATATCAACATAGATCCAATCCTCAACTGCTGTAGAGCAACAATTACTGATGATTTTATGAGCAAAAATGGTCTCCTCAATTACTCATCAATAAGATCATCTGTAACTGCAGCTCTGTAGTACCGGAGGCCTGGACCCTTGCTGATACAGCACTTTTTACTCAAAATTATCCTTTGATTAAGTTCCTGAAGTTTCTAGAAAATTTTGCAGTATACCCTGTAAATGCTATACAGCTAATGCCACCAAGGGAAGTATGCTGGCCATCCATCCTTAGCTCTGCTTGTGTATAGTAGCAAAACCTCAGGCCCCTACACTTGATTGGGGTAAGATGGGATTGACTGTTACCTCCACTGGCACAGAGGCTGGGTACATTGTTCAAAGAACACTTTCCTTTGAATTCCGTCGCTGATACAATCAAAGACATGATTTTAATCACTTAAAGTGCCTATGCAAATAAGGGATTCTGAGTCAGGATGATGGAGGATGTGGCTCACTAATATACTGTACAGTATTCCACATTGAACCTGGAACAACATCAGTGTAGTGATGATCTAGCAGTTGGTAAACTTGAAAATCTTAACACAGTCACATGTTTGTTGACAGTATTGATATGAATGAAGAGGACTGTCAATGGCAGGGGACAGAATGACATGGAGGCGATTTGTTTGTGGCCACCCCGTGCGGGATTGAGGCGTCTGGCAATAGATAGATAGACAGACAGAACTACTCACCCAGTCAAGATGGTGATTATCTGGAAGAGCGTGTGTGCGGCGTGTGGAAGGAGATCCGAGGGTGCAGGGTGAGGGGTGTGGCGTAGGGCAGGAGGGTCGTGAGGGCAACACATTCCCACCAGGGCATCAAGCAGACCGCTTGACACTGCCAGACTTAGGTCCGCTGCCTCATACCTCACACTCAGGGCAAAAATGGTCAGAAGGCACAAACGTTCTCGTAATCCTGGAGGCAGTGCGTGAAAAAGTGTCAGTGCTTTACAGTACAGTATACACAACATAACATACATAATGGAGCACTGCATAGCACATACTACACCACACTACACATTATAAAACATCAATGGTGTACAGAACCGATGGGACAACCCTTCAAGGATGGTTACTTATCTGTTGCATGCTTGGTCAGGAAGACCAGGGCTAAGCAGCAAAAACAACAACAGTTACTATATACTTTATGAAGGCATTTTACATTATATTCTTGTCATGCCCATATGAATCCAAGGCCACAACAACATTATTAGTAGATGCTCTTCCAGCCTCCATACTCAGTCCACTGTTTCATACTGAGGCCTTAAGAGCACCAGTCACCATTCTTTTATGAGGAATTTTACTTTCCATTTCCTGTATTAACTTAGATCTCTTTTGTAATACTGCACCATGGTATATAAACTCTTGCAACAATTCAAGTTCCTCTCCTTTCACAAGAACAGAACACCAAAAGTCACATCAATGAACGACAATAGCTTTACTTTGGTCTGCTATTACTTACAAACAATGCTGCTCACAGACTTACATACAGGCAACCCTCTTAGCTGCTGGAGTTAGATTAAATAAAGTTAGTTTCAATGGCGATGTTTTGGAAATCGAAGATGTTATAACAAGGATTCCAGGGGATATGTTAGGTGACCAAGCTTGGTTAAATGCAGAATACATGTCCAGTTATAAAATATTCATTACACACGTCCAGCAGCACAATACTTGCACAAAAGAATTCAGATAAAACTCAATTGCACATGTGCTATACATGGTTATCTCAAGAAGCCATAAAGGGTTACTCAGATGTGACTTTAATCACTATTCTCCAAGTACTAATTGTCATGACTCATCATAAACTTACAGCAGAACAATTAATGCAATAGAATTCAAATAACACTTAGTAACACACTGGTTATATGAGGCTATGTCAAATAATCATAAAGGATTATTCCCAGAGAAACTGGAATTTTCAGGTGGATAAACGATTTGGCGGGAAAAAAAAAATACAGTAGTACGGCCACACATTACAGCGGGTTAGCTGGACATTTCTTTGCATCTAGCAGTTTGATTATACTTTAAAAAATTAAAAAATAAAGGGAAAATTGGATAAATGGGAATTCTGATACTGATGAATGGCTTTAGTGACGAGAGAGAGAGGAAAAAAATGCAATTCAGATAAGAGAGATATCAGATATCAGTTATTTGGCCACCGGGGGTTGACTGTACCTAAAAATAACGCCAAGTTTCCTCTTAGCAAATCCCTGCATTGGAGCTGGCCATGGTACAGCTGATGTTTTTTATGAAATGGATGCTATACCAAAAGGTCAAACACTCACAAAACATTTAAACCAGACAGCAAAGATTCTGTTCAAAATAAGCAAGCAGCACAGCATCATCTGCATACATGATACTGTATTTGAAATAATCCACCCATTACCATTCACCATTTGCACTATCCTCATTTCCAGAACTACTTTTGATCTCTCTCTTACGCCATCTATATGATATTTTGTATCAACCATAGGGAATCACACACCCCTGCCTCACTTCAAAACCGACTGGTCTATACATTCGTGCATACATCCACATTTAGATATGCTCCACTATTATGAAAGAAATTCCTTACTGCATCCAGTAGTTTTCCATCTACACCACACAAACAGCTCTGACATCCCCTTCTTACAGTCATATTTGCTATTTATATGCATTATATACAGTATATAACATACAATCCTTGTTACGCAACTTCAACACCAGCCTTAAAGGAAATATCTGGTCAACACATCCCCTAACGCCCTGGAAACCCCCGAACTTTACTCACCATTGTTTGTGAAGGCTCCTACATGCAAGCATGCATTAGCTTGGGTCACCTAAGCCCTATTCTGTACTTTATCCCTGATATCAAACTGCATAACCTCGTCCAAAGTCTTATTCAGTCAGTCTCAACTCCGCCCTCATGGTTCACACCTCTCACCCTCCTAACCCATCTGTCATCCTCCATTCTCTCTACATGCCTAAACCATTTCAATCTACCGCTTTTTATCAAAATGCTACCACGTTCTAGTCTCATCATTCCTCTCAACTCTTCATTATCCTAACCCCCCCCCTTCCCACCCTGTCATTCAAGGATGCACTATACATCCATTTAATCATTCTTATGTCTGTACATCTAAACCTATGGATATCCTCCTCCTTTACTGCCTTAGTCTCTCTACTGCACTGCACTACACTTAATATATGCTGCAATCAAGGATCCCTTAGCAAAGAGGGAGAGCCCTTTCAATGTCAGGAGAGGCAAAAACTCCCTAAACTTCTTCCAACCACTCCTTACACTTACTACTGAGCTATCGCCAACTGCTCCTTACACTTACTATTGAGCTATCTCCAACCGCTCCTTACACTT
>JAGKTI010028058.1:0-13066 GCA_018397915.1 Birgus latro | reverse complement strand
GGCATGATCAAGTACGTAGGCAACTTGAGGATTTACGTAGACAGGGGATTATCAGGCCTTCTCGTTCACCTTATTCTTCGCCACTGGTACCTGTAGTTAAGAAGGATGGTGGTTTGCGGATCTGTTTAGATTTTAGACATTTAAATAAGCAGATAGTTACAGACCCTTACCCTTTGCCCAACATTGAGCATATTCTTTCACAGTTAGGTGAGAATAAGTACTTCAGTAATTTAGACCTGAAGCAGGGTTACCACCAGATATCTTTGGATGAGGAGTCTAGGCCTCTTACAGCCTTTTCATCACCTGAAGGGCACTGGGAATACTGTAACCTTCCTTTTGGATTAAAAGATGCGCCGGCTTCTTTCCAGCGTATAATTAATGAAGTCATGGTTGGTCTCACGGGGAAGATAACCCATACTTTTCTGGATGACATTATCATTTATGGGAAGACGTTTGATGCTCATGTACATAACCTAGATGAGGTCTTGGGACGTCTTGAAGGGGCAAAGTTAACTATTAAGTTGCCCAAGTGTAGTTTCTTTAAACAGGAGGTATCCTTCTTGGGTCATGTCATCACCACTGAGGGATTACGCCCTCAGCCAGAGAAAATCGGTGCAATCCAAGGTATTGCGGTTCCTAGTACCTTGAAGGAACTCCAGAGTTTCCTGGGATTAGTGAATTATTATCGTCGGTTTGTGGAAAATTTCTCCCAGATAGCGGCACCACTCACGAAACTTACTCGTGGGAAAAGAGAGGTGAAAAATACACAGCAGCGCGTGGAGTGGAGTGTGGAGGCACACCGTGCGTTTTGCGAACTGAAACGAAGATTAGCGGAAGATGTATTGCTAGCTTTTCCTCGTTTTGACAGACCTTTTGTGTTGACTACGGACGCCAGCGGTACGGCGATTGGCGGAGTTTTGCAACAGAAAGATGATCAAGGGTTCCTTCGGCCATTGACTTTTTTCAGCCGTGCTCTAAACAAGGCAGAGTTGAACTATGCTACGATAGAGCAGGAAGCGCTGAGCATTGTCTATGGGTTGAAAGTGAACAGACCGCTTATCTTGGGTTATGAGATATTGATTCAGACCGATCATCGACCTCTTACTTGGTTGTTTAACGTAAATGCGGCCTCAGGGAGGATTGCGAGATGGCAAATCCAGGTAGCCGAATACGACATCAAGGTTGAATATTTACCAGGACAACAAAATGTCGTAGCCGATGCTCTATCCCGGTTGAGAACGACTCAGTCTAGTGATGAAGATGAAGTTGCACTACTTGTGAGTTCAGGCACTGTGGAAATAGACACAATAGATTGGGATGTCACTGAGATAAGGCGACAGCAAGATTCACACCCAGTATGGGGTAGATTAAAGAGTTATTTGCGGAATGAGACTACGGAAGTACCAAAATTGCCAGCAAAGTTAGACTGCTTTCATTTGTTGCCAGACGGTTTGCTCTATAAGAAGGAGAGTCGGTCATTTGGCAAAGGGGAAGTATTCCAAATAGTAGTCCCAGAAGATAGTGTTCAGTCTGCACTTAGACTTGCCCATTGCTTACCGTTATCTGGTCATGGTGGAACCAAGGTTACTTTAACTCGCGCGAGAAGGTTTGCATACGGCCTCAGATGGAGAGAGATGTCGGGGAATTTTGCAAACGATGTACCCAGTGTATACGTTCAAAAGCGTTCGGGGGACGCCCTAGGCCCGCTTCTGCGTTTCCCCGATGTCACTGCCCCATGGGTCAGGTGTCACATGGATTTGATTGGTCCACTAAATAGATCAGAGGAAGGGCATTATTATGTCTTGACTTTCATTGATGCGATGACTCGATTTCTCGTCGCGGAACCATTAAAGTCTAAGTCTGCCGAAGAGGTGGCTAGAGTGTTGGTGGAGCGAGTCATTTGTATTTACGGAACTCCACAACAATTAGTCACGGATCGGGGAACTGAATTTGTTAACAAGGTGTTTCAGGAATTGGCACGGTTGTTGCATATGAAACATGTGAACATTACTCCTTATCACCCATCCTCTAATGGATTGGTGGAGAGGGCAAATGGCACCGTTATGCAGATAATACGAACTATGGTGGATCAGAATGCTAATCACTGGCATAGTATGGTACCAGTTGCGGTGATGGCTTATAACTCTGGATATAATCGGACTATCCGTGATTCTCCTTACTTCTTGCTGTTTCTCAGGGACCCACAGGTGCCTTATCATGTAGTGCAGGACCCATCTTTGAAATACAACCTTGAGGATGTACCTAATTTGTTCACCGCCATGGCAACAAGGGTTTTCGAAAGATGCCAGGACTTTCTCGATCGTGCGAGCACAGAGAACGAGAATAGAAGGGCAAAGCGATGTGCAATGAAACCACTTATGGTAGGGGACCGTGTCTACGTGAAAACTGTTCCTGCCAGGGGAGTGGCAAGGAAATTGCAACCTTTGTTTTCAGGACCCTATCGTGTAGTTGATCGGGTAAATGATGTAGTTATCAAGGTTCGTCCTATACAAGGAGGGAAAGTAACCACTTTACACACTGACAGGGTGAAGGTGGTCAAGGAGGAGTGTGTTACGAAGAAACAAAATCGTAATGCGAGAATGGCTTATCCTATTCATGAAGGTGGAGAGACTGGGGATGAAGGGGAAGGTGCAAGTGAGGAGAATGAGGAAGAAAGTATCCCAGGGCCTGTAATTGACTTTAGTTTGCCTCCTGCACAAGTAAGTCAGGCTACAGGTAATGGTGTAACTGGCAACTCGGCGAGTGTGAGTTCGTGGCAACCCACCGCCGAGTGTCAAGGTCAGCTTACCTCACCTTCACACCATACCACACCTCACCTCCCACCACCTTGTAGATACGATCTGAGGTCACATTCTAGTGTCCCGGACTACCCGTTGTCTATGGATAGACCTACTGAGTATCAGACTGCACAAGCAGAGGCACCTGGTGTGACAGAGACACAGACTGAAGTGACTGAGGACAACACAGGACAAGTGTAGTTTTTACTAAGTGAATAAATGATAGTCAGGTGAACTTGTGGTTATAGTTTTACAAATCTCTTGCAGATGATTGCTTGGGTTTGGGTGCGTCCATCCCAATTGGAATCGATAGGACCACGAGAGGAGACACCTAACAACTTGGGATTGGTGTTTTCACCTGCGGGTCGTTTGATGATTACAGGCAATAACTATGTAGTTCCAATTGTACTTGATAAGGAGGAGCTGTTCCAACCTTTGCATGTTGCTCGCGACTTGAGTGATGCCATATTGTGGAATATAGGCCACATGGATAATGGCAGCGCTCTAGTTGCTTCATTACTGACTACTGTGCATGCATTTCAAGCTGAATTTGATACTCGCTATCAGGATTTGAGCAATTATATGGACTATCTCATGTCAGATCATCCATGGAATTGTCGCTCCAAAAACGGGGTGCGATTGACATATTGGGGCAGTTTGCCAATGTTTTGTTTGGAACAGCTACTCAGCAACAGGTTGATGACATCCATGCTAGATTAGGGAGCCTTGAGACGATGTCAGAAAAGGAGAGGTATCCAAGAGATGCTCCAGGCTAGGCTGAGTCTAGATATAGTCCCTAACGGAATTTTGTTGGAGTTATTGGGGAATATATCACTCAAGGAGCCAGGTTTACTTTTCCCAGCGAGGCCAGAATATCTAGCACTGTACCGTGACATCATCAAAGTTGTACCTCGAGGTTACATGTCAGCTGTGTGCTTTTACTTACTAATACCTGTGTTGGGTGACCCTTCTGATGTATTTGACATCTTTAGGATCACCTCACTTCCTTACAGTGTGCCTGCCGCGGAGGTCTGCGTGAGAGTACTCCACCAGTATAACTTCCTTGCTCTCACAGAAGACCGCCTTCATTATGTGCTGTTTCAAGATTTCACCAGTTGCAGGAATCACCAGGACTTGGTGATCTGTGAACCTTTGGGATCCGTCTATCATGTAGCGACCCCATCTTGTGAGAGTGATTCTTTTCTTAACAAAGACAATGCCACTAGGCTCTGTAGAAAAGAGATCCTAACTTCATTTAGCCCAGTTTTTGTGAAGCTGAGAAATTACTGGTGCTATTCCACAGCCCAGTCTTTGTATTTCACGTTGAAGTGTGCTGTGAACCCCATACGGAAGACAGTGCAAGTTGTTAAGGGAGTAGGGAAATTGGTCTTGGGAGACGGTTGTAGTGCCCACAGTGAGGCTCTAACTCTCCCTGCCTATGCAACTCTTGCTATAGAAACTAAGCTCACTGTTTACCCCCATCTCCCAAACCTCAGTACCTCACTCACACATGCTGAACTTACAGCTATAAAGGACTTACCCACTTTAGGACCTCACCTTAACATTACTCCTCTGTTTCTGGATGACCTCCTTAAATATCAAAGTCAGTTGCAATTGATTGAACCTCTCAAACCCTTCGGTTCTTCCATCTTTTTCAGGTACTAAGTCCATGCTGGGATAGCTCTTTTTCTGGTTCTCCTGTCCGCATATATCCTTTATAAGTGTTACATTACTGGCTGTGGGTGTACATGTTGCAGACTAGAGTCCATACTCAGACGTCGACATGCACAGAACCCCGCCATACCCAACTTACGACGAGGACGTGTGACTTCATCTTTGGGGGGAGAAATGTCGGGAAGCCGACATGCATCCCCTCGGGCAGATGTAAGACTCACAGCTGATACAAGTGTGCAGGTGACACCGCCTGCCGGAAGTGAGTTTAGGATGAAACGCGGACAGGGGAGAAAGAGTAGAGATTCGATGGATTCTGTGTACAGCTGTGGGCAATAGGGAGATGGAATAAGGAAGAGAGGTTGAGAGAAAGAGATAACTGGAGGAAGGAGGAAGAGAGAGAGAGGGGTAGTGCAGGTGGTGTTGGTCAAGTTGTTTACACAGGAAAAGTGTTGGCTAGGCAGTTCAGACCGTGAGAGCGTAAGCTGATTATGGGATATTGCGGTGTGGGAACCGAGCTGACGCAGCGAGTCTGATAGGGCCTCTACGGTGGATGAAGCGGGTGATATGTGGATGACGGTGTTGGGTGAGTGGGTGAAGTCATCACCCACCACACCCCACATGACCCGCTGGCGAATATCGGCAACTTTCTGAGGCCAGAAAGGGGTACAGACCTCAGTTCAGACTAGAGCCTGGAGGAGAGTCCTAGGGAATGGTGAGGCAGTCGACGTGCTTGGTGCAGAGACGTCGCTGTATAGCCAACGTAAAGTTCCAGGGAGTCAGCAATGAGAGCACTACTGGTAGTAAGTGAAAGTACATGCTTTGTGACCGCGGGTACAGCCGACTAGCAGTGCTATTTATTTGTCTGTCGTCTGGGAACTAGTAAGGACTCCTATTTAGAAACGGAAGGAGTTAAGAACTAGTAAGGACTCCCAGTTTGAAATGGAAGGAGTTAAGATTTTAAATGCTTAAGTGTGTTTTTCTTATACTGATGTAACAGTGATTTCATATATATGAATGAGTAAAGAGTGCTATATATATATATAACAGCACTAGTGATTTTTTACAAGATTGGCTTTGCTTTATTAAAATAGTGTTAGTATTCAAGTGATTTAAGAGTAGACGTGTATGTGCGGTTTTTTGGCACATTTGCACGTGAAGTGAAATGAGGTGGGAATTACCTCAGAGTTATTTGTAGATTTTTGTAAATACTATTTTGTAATTAAAGCCTAGAAAAGCCATATTACTTTTTCACTTTTTCCAGTTCCCAGTTCTAAGTACATGTGTGTAGTGGCATGTTAGTGAAGTCCCCCATGTCGCGCGTTGCCAGTGTCGAGGCGGATTTAGACCACGTTACCATTCATTATTAAATACAGGAGAATATATTCCCGAGAAATACCGTAACGACACCTGGGTAGCGGCACGACATATTGGTGGCAGCGGTGGGATGACCGTGCCACAGTGCTGCAACATTTTAGTAGCAACAGTTTGGGATCACTCACAGAGCTGCAACATTTTGGTAGCAGTGGTTTGGGGTTATTCCCAACTTTGAGTAATTAAAGGAAATAACTTAAGGGAACTGGAAGGAAGAAATAGTGAATAGTGAATATTCTTCTTCTTTTTTAATTTGTTCTGTAAATGAGTGATTTTGATTGGGAGGACGATCTAAACCCAGTTGAGGAATTACTTAATTCAGACGATTCTGACTCTGTTCATGCAGATTCTGACTCTGTTTCTGACGACTCTGACACAGAAGACTCTGACGAAATGGACGAAAGGGCTACAACACCTGTTAACCCTCACCCTTCGAGTACTACTGGAGCAGAAATAGCTCAGTTATCCCAGCAGCTATCTCAGGCGATCTCAGATAATAGTAAGAATCCCATACAACAATTGGGGGCCATGAAATATTTTTGTAGTTCAAAGTTTCGCTCCTCACCGGAATATCCAGGAAAGAGACTGGAGCCAGATGTTATGATCTGGTTAGGTGATATAGACATGAGGACAAGTGATGCCTCGAAGTGGACTACAAAAGGGAGAATGGAGGTAGCTAGGACGTTTTCACTTGGTCCTGCACAAGAGATTATGGAGATTTTAATCCGGGACTCTAATGATGAGTGGGATAGTTTTAAAGATCGCGTGAAGGGCCAATATTACACTGAAGAAAGTCTAGAAACGTTGCACCGGGAGTTACTTACGGCGAAGCGGAACCCCGGGGAAATCCCACTTCACTATTTTTAGAGGTTACAGAGCCTGGAAGATAGGATTGTGACGTTGAATCGTACTTTCCGGGAATCAGTGAATCTCATCATTGTGAATAATTTTCTGGACATGTTCCCAAAGCAGTATGTTGCACATGTTCCACAGGGCAGGTACAGTAACCCAGTAGAGGTAGCGAAGGAAGGAGTCAAGTGGGCAGAGAAGATGAATTTGCCTCTGTCAGAAGAAAATGTATTAAAGGAAAGGAGACAGGGAACGATAGCTAGTGTGAACCCGAGTGCAGGCAGTGTTAGTGCATCGCCGAGGCCAAAGGTTCAGCCGAACACTGGAGCGAGAAATCGTACGAATGTGAATGGCAGCATGGATGCTCAGCAGAGTTCACATCTCCGACCTTATCGAGGCGGTGGGTTGGTGTCCGCTAGCAGTGATGCAATGGACATATTGGGATTGGTGAATTTCCAGGTAGAATTAGGTGGCAGGAAATATGATCAGGAATTTGTGGTAGTGAGGGACTTACCCTCAGCCGTTTCCATAATTTTGGGAGTTTATTTCATATTCGCACACAGCCTAAGTATCACCGCCAACCCGCTATGTATAAAAGTCGGGGAGGAGGAACTTGATTTGGTGACCGAGGGAGGGAGTGTTTCTCGTGTAGAGTTCAATTCTTCCTTTGTGATAACTGAGATAGTTCTTTCATCCGAGGAAAGTGAGGAAGTGGATTTTGTGACAAGTCAGTGTGTCACGAATGGAACAGACATTCTGGAACCTTATACATATGGAGCAATAACGTTAAAGACAGCGTTAAGTGAGTGGGAGGTAGGAATGTTTACACCAAACACTGGTAGTTTGATTGCGGCGGTGTTATGGCCTGGTATTGTAAGTCCAGTGGATAATGAAGGAACAGGGGAAGGAACATGTTTTACTGTTGCGTATGCGAATTTAACCCCTGACCGGATAATTATAGATGGAGAATTTAAGGTAGGCACTGTATCCCCTTACGAGGAAGTCAGGTGGGGGGAGGAGGAAGCGAGTCCAGAGGGAGATCAGATCACTAGTGTAATGAGTGAGGATAGATTCCGGAAACTGTACACGGAAGTAGGACAGATGACCATTCCTTCAAGCCGAGAAAATGAAGCATTAAAAGGGCTAATAAGGAAACACCCAAGTGTGTTTGCACTTCCCGAGGACCCACTTACGACCTCACCCTACTTCTATCATCACGTATGTGCGGATGGACCGGTAGTAAGCCGTAGGCCATACCGCATACCGGCATGATCAAGTACGTAGGCAACTTGAGGATTTACGTAGACAGGGGATTATCAGGCCTTCTCGTTCACCTTATTCTTCGCCACTGGTACCTGTAGTTAAGAAGGATGGTGGTTTGCGGATCTGTTTAGATTTTAGACATTTAAATAAGCAGATAGTTACAGACCCTTACCCTTTGCCCAACATTGAGCATATTCTTTCACAGTTAGGTGAGAATAAGTACTTCAGTAATTTAGACCTGAAGCAGGGTTACCACCAGATATCTTTGGATGAGGAGTCTAGGCCTCTTACAGCCTTTTCATCACCTGAAGGGCACTGGGAATACTGTAACCTTCCTTTTGGATTAAAAGATGCGCCGGCTTCTTTCCAGCGTATAATTAATGAAGTCATGGTTGGTCTCACGGGGAAGATAACCCATACTTTTCTGGATGACATTATCATTTATGGGAAGACGTTTGATGCTCATGTACATAACCTAGATGAGGTCTTGGGACGTCTTGAAGGGGCAAAGTTAACTATTAAGTTGCCCAAGTGTAGTTTCTTTAAACAGGAGGTATCCTTCTTGGGTCATGTCATCACCACTGAGGGATTACGCCCTCAGCCAGAGAAAATCGGTGCAATCCAAGGTATTGCGGTTCCTAGTACCTTGAAGGAACTCCAGAGTTTCCTGGGATTAGTGAATTATTATCGTCGGTTTGTGGAAAATTTCTCCCAGATAGCGGCACCACTCACGAAACTTACTCGTGGGAAAAGAGAGGTGAAAAATACACAGCAGCGCGTGGAGTGGAGTGTGGAGGCACACCGTGCGTTTTGCGAACTGAAACGAAGATTAGCGGAAGATGTATTGCTAGCTTTTCCTCGTTTTGACAGACCTTTTGTGTTGACTACGGACGCCAGCGGTACGGCGATTGGCGGAGTTTTGCAACAGAAAGATGATCAAGGGTTCCTTCGGCCATTGACTTTTTTCAGCCGTGCTCTAAACAAGGCAGAGTTGAACTATGCTACGATAGAGCAGGAAGCGCTGAGCATTGTCTATGGGTTGAAAGTGAACAGACCGCTTATCTTGGGTTATGAGATATTGATTCAGACCGATCATCGACCTCTTACTTGGTTGTTTAACGTAAATGCGGCCTCAGGGAGGATTGCGAGATGGCAAATCCAGGTAGCCGAATACGACATCAAGGTTGAATATTTACCAGGACAACAAAATGTCGTAGCCGATGCTCTATCCCGGTTGAGAACGACTCAGTCTAGTGATGAAGATGAAGTTGCACTACTTGTGAGTTCAGGCACTGTGGAAATAGACACAATAGATTGGGATGTCACTGAGATAAGGCGACAGCAAGATTCACACCCAGTATGGGGTAGATTAAAGAGTTATTTGCGGAATGAGACTACGGAAGTACCAAAATTGCCAGCAAAGTTAGACTGCTTTCATTTGTTGCCAGACGGTTTGCTCTATAAGAAGGAGAGTCGGTCATTTGGCAAAGGGGAAGTATTCCAAATAGTAGTCCCAGAAGATAGTGTTCAGTCTGCACTTAGACTTGCCCATTGCTTACCGTTATCTGGTCATGGTGGAACCAAGGTTACTTTAACTCGCGCGAGAAGGTTTGCATACGGCCTCAGATGGAGAGAGATGTCGGGGAATTTTGCAAACGATGTACCCAGTGTATACGTTCAAAAGCGTTCGGGGGACGCCCTAGGCCCGCTTCTGCGTTTCCCCGATGTCACTGCCCCATGGGTCAGGTGTCACATGGATTTGATTGGTCCACTAAATAGATCAGAGGAAGGGCATTATTATGTCTTGACTTTCATTGATGCGATGACTCGATTTCTCGTCGCGGAACCATTAAAGTCTAAGTCTGCCGAAGAGGTGGCTAGAGTGTTGGTGGAGCGAGTCATTTGTATTTACGGAACTCCACAACAATTAGTCACGGATCGGGGAACTGAATTTGTTAACAAGGTGTTTCAGGAATTGGCACGGTTGTTGCATATGAAACATGTGAACATTACTCCTTATCACCCATCCTCTAATGGATTGGTGGAGAGGGCAAATGGCACCGTTATGCAGATAATACGAACTATGGTGGATCAGAATGCTAATCACTGGCATAGTATGGTACCAGTTGCGGTGATGGCTTATAACTCTGGATATAATCGGACTATCCGTGATTCTCCTTACTTCTTGCTGTTTCTCAGGGACCCACAGGTGCCTTATCATGTAGTGCAGGACCCATCTTTGAAATACAACCTTGAGGATGTACCTAATTTGTTCACCGCCATGGCAACAAGGGTTTTCGAAAGATGCCAGGACTTTCTCGATCGTGCGAGCACAGAGAACGAGAATAGAAGGGCAAAGCGATGTGCAATGAAACCACTTATGGTAGGGGACCGTGTCTACGTGAAAACTGTTCCTGCCAGGGGAGTGGCAAGGAAATTGCAACCTTTGTTTTCAGGACCCTATCGTGTAGTTGATCGGGTAAATGATGTAGTTATCAAGGTTCGTCCTATACAAGGAGGGAAAGTAACCACTTTACACACTGACAGGGTGAAGGTGGTCAAGGAGGAGTGTGTTACGAAGAAACAAAATCGTAATGCGAGAATGGCTTATCCTATTCATGAAGGTGGAGAGACTGGGGATGAAGGGGAAGGTGCAAGTGAGGAGAATGAGGAAGAAAGTATCCCAGGGCCTGTAATTGACTTTAGTTTGCCTCCTGCACAAGTAAGTCAGGCTACAGGTAATGGTGTAACTGGCAACTCGGCGAGTGTGAGTTCGTGGCAACCCACCGCCGAGTGTCAAGGTCAGCTTACCTCACCTTCACACCATACCACACCTCACCTCCCACCACCTTGTAGATACGATCTGAGGTCACATTCTAGTGTCCCGGACTACCCGTTGTCTATGGATAGACCTACTGAGTATCAGACTGCACAAGCAGAGGCACCTGGTGTGACAGAGACACAGACTGAAGTGACTGAGGACAACACAGGACAAGTGTAGTTTTTACTAAGTGAATAAATGATAGTCAGGTGAACTTGTGGTTATAGTTTTACAAATCTCTTGCAGATGATTGCTTGGGTTTGGGTGCGTCCATCCCAATTGGAATCGATAGGACCACGAGAGGAGACACCTAACAACTTGGGATTGGTGTTTTCACCTGCGGGTCGTTTGATGATTACAGGCAATAACTATGTAGTTCCAATTGTACTTGATAAGGAGGAGCTGTTCCAACCTTTGCATGTTGCTCGCGACTTGAGTGATGCCATATTGTGGAATATAGGCCACATGGATAATGGCAGCGCTCTAGTTGCTTCATTACTGACTACTGTGCATGCATTTCAAGCTGAATTTGATACTCGCTATCAGGATTTGAGCAATTATATGGACTATCTCATGTCAGATCATCCATGGAATTGTCGCTCCAAAAACGGGGTGCGATTGACATATTGGGGCAGTTTGCCAATGTTTTGTTTGGAACAGCTACTCAGCAACAGGTTGATGACATCCATGCTAGATTAGGGAGCCTTGAGACGATGTCAGAAAAGGAGAGGTATCCAAGAGATGCTCCAGGCTAGGCTGAGTCTAGATATAGTCCCTAACGGAATTTTGTTGGAGTTATTGGGGAATATATCACTCAAGGAGCCAGGTTTACTTTTCCCAGCGAGGCCAGAATATCTAGCACTGTACCGTGACATCATCAAAGTTGTACCTCGAGGTTACATGTCAGCTGTGTGCTTTTACTTACTAATACCTGTGTTGGGTGACCCTTCTGATGTATTTGACATCTTTAGGATCACCTCACTTCCTTACAGTGTGCCTGCCGCGGAGGTCTGCGTGAGAGTACTCCACCAGTATAACTTCCTTGCTCTCACAGAAGACCGCCTTCATTATGTGCTGTTTCAAGATTTCACCAGTTGCAGGAATCACCAGGACTTGGTGATCTGTGAACCTTTGGGATCCGTCTATCATGTAGCGACCCCATCTTGTGAGAGTGATTCTTTTCTTAACAAAGACAATGCCACTAGGCTCTGTAGAAAAGAGATCCTAACTTCATTTAGCCCAGTTTTTGTGAAGCTGAGAAATTACTGGTGCTATTCCACAGCCCAGTCTTTGTATTTCACGTTGAAGTGTGCTGTGAACCCCATACGGAAGACAGTGCAAGTTGTTAAGGGAGTAGGGAAATTGGTCTTGGGAGACGGTTGTAGTGCCCACAGTGAGGCTCTAACTCTCCCTGCCTATGCAACTCTTGCTATAGAAACTAAGCTCACTGTTTACCCCCATCTCCCAAACCTCAGTACCTCACTCACACATGCTGAACTTACAGCTATAAAGGACTTACCCACTTTAGGACCTCACCTTAACATTACTCCTCTGTTTCTGGATGACCTCCTTAAATATCAAAGTCAGTTGCAATTGATTGAACCTCTCAAACCCTTCGGTTCTTCCATCTTTTTCAGGTACTAAGTCCATGCTGGGATAGCTCTTTTTCTGGTTCTCCTGTCCGCATATATCCTTTATAAGTGTTACATTACTGGCTGTGGGTGTACATGTTGCAGACTAGAGTCCATACTCAGACGTCGACATGCACAGAACCCCGCCATACCCAACTTACGACGAGGACGTGTGACTTCATCTTTGGGGGGAGAAATGTCGGGAAGCCGACATGCATCCCCTCGGGCAGATGTAAGACTCACAGCTGATACAAGTGTGCAGGTGACACCGCCTGCCGGAAGTGAGTTTAGGATGAAACGCGGACAGGGGAGAAAGAGTAGAGATTCGATGGATTCTGTGTACAGCTGTGGGCAATAGGGAGATGGAATAAGGAAGAGAGGTTGAGAGAAAGAGATAACTGGAGGAAGGAGGAAGAGAGAGAGAGGGGTAGTGCAGGTGGTGTTGGTCAAGTTGTTTACACAGGAAAAGTGTTGGCTAGGCAGTTCAGACCGTGAGAGCGTAAGCTGATTATGGGATATTGCGGTGTGGGAACCGAGCTGACGCAGCGAGTCTGATAGGGCCTCTACGGTGGATGAAGCGGGTGATATGTGGATGACGGTGTTGGGTGAGTGGGTGAAGTCATCACCCACCACACCCCACATGACCCGCTGGCGAATAT
>JAGKTI010028057.1:0-13066 GCA_018397915.1 Birgus latro | reverse complement strand
ATTAAAGCTCTTGTGAGGCTGTACTGTTGTAAATGGGCAGTCAGATGAGCAAGGCATGTGTTGTAGCATCCTCTCCTGAATAAGATTTTTAGCACGGAGTAAGACCCCCTTGCCATAGCGCTTGATATTCTCCCTGGGGATGGAACCCACCTCCTTCTGGAGGTACTGATATGCTCATATAAAGTTGGAATGGTTTTCTTTATAGTAGGCCAAAAACCACACAGGGGTTGGGGAAACCCTCTGTTTGTCCTTCTGTGCTATATGATCTACAAACATATTTGGCACATAATCTTCCGTTTCATCCGTCACATTCTCTGACCACATCAGGGAGGTCTCAACATCAGAGCCTCCCAGAGATAATGTTGGTGCCGCAGCATGTGCAGCTGTTGCCGCAGAAGCCTCGAGGAATGTTCCATAGCAATTATTGTAAATGCCTGTAGCCTCTGCGCTGCGCAGCCTTATTCTGAGGACCGTCCCGAATTCTTTAAGGATGTTATGAATTGAATTGAACGTCAAGGAACTGGGTATGTTCCTCAGCACTAGCGTATCCTTGTTTGAGCAGTTCTTGGTTTCAGTATTGTTTTCCATAATTTAATATAATGGACTTCATTCCCCCACTCCTCCACCCACCACGGAGCCCAACAAGGGGAGGTCAGTTGCCAGAGATGATACCACTGGCGACCCCAGAGGTAGCGGGAGAGTATACGCAGGTAACCACTGGGGGCCCGGGCAAGGGTGACTCCAGGACGATAGGAGCCACCAGGCCCTCCAGTGCCCACTTGACCCTAGCCAACGCATGACTAGCCGATTGACCTGGTCGGGCCCAACCAGGCCGCCCGTCTGGCCAGAATAAGGGACCAAAGAGGTGTATTGCTAGCTGCAGGGCGCATTGTGCAGCATCGCTCAACCTCCAGGACTCCCGTCTCCCAGCATTACGGGACGCCACGCACGGCAAACGCGTGGGGAGGCAACAGTCCCGCCCTAGATGGTAAACGGGCTGGGACTAACATCACCAGCAGGCCTCCTCCACTAGTGATGTAGGGGGTGCTTGGTCCACGAGGCCAACAAATGCCGAATCCTACAAAGGTAGGCGAGCCCCCAAAGTAGGTGGCACCGCCAACCACGCTTGAAGCCCCGCCACCCCGTCAAGGTGACCCCCTGCAGCGGGGTGCTAGAGACTAGAGAATTCAGAAGACTGAAGTACAGGAACATGGGTGCACGATATGGTGTTATGTCCATATATACAACAGCTACTTTTTCTTTGAAGTGAGTATAGAGAAAGGAGGAGGATACAGAGAAGGGTTTGCTTTAAGTCGCCAAAGACATCTGAGTCTCAGTAACGAGCAGGAAGAGAGGTGGCGTTCAGCAGAAAGAAAATTAAAGGAAATGTTGCGAACGTGCAAAAATAAATAAAGAGTATCACAACAAAACCAGTTTTCACTAATATTACTCTACGAGTATATTGCAGTAGCATATATTTGGCTCAAGGATTGTGTGGGTAAGAGTGAAAGTTGGACTACAAATGTGGGCGATTGTGTGCGTGTATGCGCCAACGCAAGATCGTGCAAGCAAAGTAAGAGAAGAGTTTTGGACAAACCTGGTAGTGTGCTTGGAAAAGTTTGAAAGGAATGAGAGAGTGTTTTTCATTGGAGATATGAATGGAAAACTAGAGAATGTGAAGGTGGATGGAGTGGTTGGTGAGTGGGGTGTGCTTGCAGAGATGGATGAGAATGGCAGTGCTTTAGTGGGCATTTGTGCCAGGAGGGGGTTGGTGATAGCTAATACCCTCTTCAAGCACAAAATGATCCATTGGTATATGTGGCAGGTGGCAAGAAGGGTGGATGGTGAACTGAATGAACGGAAGGCAATCATTGATTATATATGTGTAGATGAAAAGATGAAAAGGTGTGTAATGGATGCAAGAGAATATAGAGGTTGGTGGTCAGAATCAAAGTGCAAACAAAATGGATAAAGAGAAGAAGGGAAGGACAGGAGGAAATAGTTCTTACAAGTAGGGTAGAAAAATTAGAAGAGGATGGGATAAAAGACAGAATATAAAGGGGAAGTGGAGGAGCGATTGGGGAAATATAGATTGGAGCAGTTGGGGGATGTGGAAGGGTTGAGCAAGATATTCACAGAAGAAATCTGTGCAGCATGTGAGATGGTGTGTGGGGTCAAGAGAAGTCGACAGGGGGCTCAGGGAACAGCATGGTGGACTGAAGAGGTGAGAGAGGCTGTGGCACAAAAGAAGAAAGCATATAGTGAGTGGATGAAGAACAGGGGCGTCGAAGAAGTTGAGAGGCAGAATAGAGAGTTATATGTATAGAGAAGGAGAGAGGTGAAAAGGTTAGTAAGAGAGAGTAAAACGAGAGTGGATGAGGAATTTGGAAGGAATTTGTGTGCAAAGTGGAGAGAATGTAAGAAAATGTTCTGGAAAAAGGTAAAGAGAGTTAGACAGGGTGCCAAAGAAGTTAGTTGGGGAGTGAAAGATAAAAATGGTAGATTACAAGTGAAGAAGGGAGAAAAAGTGAACAGATGGAGCGAACACTTTAATGAATTGTTGAACATAGAGAATGAAAGTAATGCAGTATATATTGCTGGGGAATGGCTGGGAGAAGGAGGGACGTGGGAAGAGAGGAAGAAATCAGTAGGATGGAAGCTGTGGAAGCAATGAAGAAAGATAAAATGGGGAAAGCCCCAAGAACTGATGGAGTGTGTGGTGAAATGCTAAAGATTGGGGGAGAAACAGTAATAGAATGGATGTGGAAGGTGTGCAGATTGGCCTGGGAGGAAGGTAGAGTCCGTGTATAATTATTCACCTGTACAAAGGAAAAGGGGAAAAAGAAGCGTGTGGTAATCACAGGGGCATTTGCCTTCTTGGTGTAATAGGAAAAGTACATGGCAGGATACTTATTGACAGAGCTAGGGATATAACAGAGGAATTAGTTGGAGAAGAACAGGGAGGGTTTAGGAAGGGAAGATGTTGTGTAGATCAGATACTCATTCTAAGATCTTTAGTGGAAAAGTTTCTAGAGAAGGGAAAGAAGTTGTATGCAGCCTTCAAGGATTTGGAGAAAGCATATGACAGGGTGGATAGACAAGGATTGTGGAAAATATTAAGAATATATGGAGTAGATGGGAAGTTGTTGAAGGCCGTGAGGAGTGTGTATGAGGGTGCTAAGGCCGCAGTGCGTGTGGATGGCAAACTTAGTGAATTTTTCCATTTGAAGGTTGACTGAAACAGGATGTGTCATGTCTCCATGTTTGTTCAATCTGTACATGGATGGGGTTATAAAAGATATACAAGGTCGGGCAGTGGATGTTGGAGCGGCAGTGTTTGGAAACTCCCTCTACTGTTGTTTGCAGATGATACTGTGTTGTTGAGTGAAGACGAAGGGGAGCTGCAAGACCTGGTAGATGAGTTTATGAGAGTGTGTAAGAAACGGAATCTAAAGGTGAATGTAGGGAAGAGTAAAGTGATGCTCTTCGAGAGAAGTGAAGTCAGTGAATGTACAGTGAGATTGGATGAGAAGGATGTTGAGAATGTGAGTGCATTTAAGCACTTGGGTAGTGTGATGAGTAAGGATGGAAGTATAGAGGGTGAAGTGCTTGAAAATGTGCAGTAGGGAAGAAAGGTTGCTGGTTCCTTGAAAGCAGTGATAATAAACAGGGAAGTGAGCATGGAAATGAAAAAGTTGCTACATGACAGTATTGTGACACCAACTGTAACGTGTGGGAGTGAAGCTTTGACCCTGTTGGAGGGACATATGGCAAGAGTGAGAGCAGTGGAAATGAGTTATTTGAAAGGAGCATGTGCAGTCACATGGAGAGACAGACTGACAAATGAGGAAGTGAAGGAGCTTTGTGGTGTGGATGTGGATGTGATAGGAAGCGTTAGGAGAAACAAATTAAGGTGGTTTGGCCATGTGGAGAGGATGGAGAGTGAAAGACTGATGAGGAGAGTGCAAGTGAGTGAGGTGGAGGGGGGGGGGGGGGGGAGGGAGGGAGCGGCCAAGGATGAGGTGGAGAGATAGAGTGAAGAGGTATATGAGAGAGGGGAGTCTGAGCTGGGACTAGGGCATTGAAATGGCGGGGGACAGAGCGACATGGAGGCGATTTGTTTGTGGTCACCCCTTACGGAATTAAGGCGTCTGGCAACAGATAGATAGATAGATAGGCATATTTCACTTGTAATGCAAGTTCACTTGCACTGTAACCCGAAAATAATTTCTTTTTTCTGGCACATGTATTTCGATTTCATCCACCATATCCTAAGATATTTCCTAACACGCGTACTTTTCCTTATATTCTATATTCTTCTGTGGTAAAATCACTTGCTAGGGTAATTTCTAAGTGCTCTAGAGGAATTACACAAGGTAATTACTAGTTTACTATCACATCAAATCCAATTTGCAGGTATATTGCACTGTCTTATCATAAAACATGTTTGCACTTGTACTGCAAGTTCACTTGTAATGCAACCTCATAGTGTTTTAAACCCATACATGTTTTATATTATATTCTCTATCATAAATTCTTATGTAATAAGATCACTAGATACACTATATTCACTTTCCCACACACCAGTGACTGAAGAAGTCTCCTTTAACTCACTACACCGGTAGAGCATTTCCTTGTGAACCTGCTGCCGTCACTGACAGTTCAGGCAGACATGGCACTGCCTGTACAGTTTTTAACCTGCAAGTGCCCAGGTTCACCATGCGATGACACGTGAGGTAGTCTGCCTGGGTGACCCAGTCAGCCATTACAGCAACACTGTGTCCTTGGTGCAGCAGTTATGCCAACATCCTGTCTGAACAATATGAATGCATTCACAACAGTTATAGCAGAAAGGTGTAGGAACACCTTCTTGTACCACCTGCAGCACATCCCGCTTGTCATGCCAGTGGATGACGGACATGTTACCATATTTCTCGATAAGTAAAGTCCCATTCTCGGTCTTGGCAGGGAAAACAGGGTAGTACTTCCTACTTGGCTTGACAGTACCGCTGGTTCCTGTACCATCTTCGAGGAGAAACTTGGCAGTTACATTATACAAGGAGAAACACAGGCTGTTACATTACCGTCTCGCTAGGTGGGTGATAACTACAAAGTCCAGTATATATCCAATCTTGTAGTCACAAGCAACAAAGACTGTTATGGACAGGCGATAACGCTTGGACGATGTGTACTGAGCAAATGCCAGTCAACCCCAGAACAATAAATGCGATTCATCCGCCATAGCTTTATGGAAAGGCGAAAAAAAAATGGTGGAAGAATCTTTTAGTATGGTCTGAACTGGGTGAATTTTCCACACCCTGTCATTGGGTAAGTGTCCCACGTTGGGGGGAAAAGTGCAGGAACCATAATATGGCAAGGTACTCTGTAATGTGCCATGTACAGTTGGCTGCACTCCCGCGTTTACCACCCAGCGTTGCCACTGCCGGCTCAGCCCAAGGTTTGAATTCTGAACCACTTGTGATCATGATTCGGACCACTCACTGCTGAATGAGATGGAACAGGAGTTTGGGTTGAGGGGGAGGTAGGAGAGCCTCAACAGCGATAGAGTAGTATTACTGGAGAGGGAAAGAATTATTGCAGTAGGCAGTTGACAGGTTATAAAGCGATAAAACCGAATGTAACCTTAGTGAGTTCTCTTCAGTAATATAAATCCAGCTATACAGTAATGCTACAAACCAAGGGATTAGTGTTATTACACAAAATAAATACAGACTGAAGTAACAGAATTCACACGACGCAGTAATTGATGATTAATGATATATTTGTGAGTCGTGTAGTAAATCTAACCCGGCCGGTTACTAGGAAAGGGAGGGACGAAAAAAACACTCCTATATAATCCATGATCATTTAACTTCGTGATCGTGCACCACCGACTTCATGATTGTATTTGGTGTCATTAAGCTTTATTTTGGTAGACAGTGTTTTGTAGTGGAGGAGACCTTCGACTACCCAGTGACTCCGTCACCCATTACAATGTAAATTTGATAAAAAGCTGGAATAAAAATACCCAGTAGGAAGAATTTTCCCTTAATGCTGTAAAGGCACATCGCTTTCTAGGTTTTAAAATATCCTAATCTAATACTAAAGCATCTTAATACCCCAATTCCTTCATGGAAACTCGCAAACTAACCTTCCCCAGTCTTGCACATCTAGGCTCCATTCATACATGCACCTGATGTACATTATAGTCCTTTTGAATATCCATCTTTCCCTCTTCTTGCTGTCGTCCCATCACTCCTTTCACTCTCTCCGCCATGCCTATCGGCATCGACAGAAACAAGTCGTTGTCCACAAAAACTCACTCTTCTCCCTTCAGTGCCAGGAGTCTCTGTCCCTCGTGGCTCTGTCCCTCTGTTCTTACTGCTATATATACTGTGTCTTCCCTCATTCAGCGGCGGGGTGGCTCTGACTTTTCACTGGGTCCCTGGGCATGTTGGGATTGGGGGAAATGAACTAGCGGATAGAGCCGCACGTGCAGCTAGCACCCTCCCTGCTGTTACGATTCCGCTCCGTCCCTGTGCCTCCCGAGTTCTCGGCGGTGGCTAGCACTGTTACCAGGCTTACCAGAGATGAACATCAACTCTGTGTCACCGAGGGCTCACGTTCGGCCGCCTGGTATGCAGCAGCTACTTCCTATTCTCCTGTTTCGGTTACACCCGACCTACCTAATTATGTCCTAGTCAGAATCTGGTGTCTATGTCTGGGTTTCCTGTGCTATAGTCAAGTTGCCGGCTTGGAGCCTGCACCATGCCCCAGTTGCTATGAGCAATCTGCTGAATCCCTCTGCCATTACCGCTAGACTGCCCGGTCCCCGCTTTGCTCTGTGCTCTGCCTGGCGGGGGCTTTATTCATTCCGGCGATGATGTGTTAGATGCGGCTAGGGTCGTTGGCAGCGCACTACCAGAGGCTTGTAAGTACTGTACAGGATTACCCCCCTCCTCGCTAACTGCCTTTATTCCATGTCTGTTCTAGGACGTACTCCTGTGTTATTTATTTATTTATTTATTTATTTATTTATTTGCTTTGTGGTCTTTTTATCCCGCTTATCTCAGATGGGCTGTATTTCTTTCTGTCAGTCTGACTGTCATTATTCATATGCCTGTATTCCTGTCAACACATACTCATATATAGAAGCATATAATTAGATCTTATTTTATGCATAAATGAAAACTTCTGACAAAGCGTATCCAATGCCGACCTTTGACGTGCAAGACTGTCAAAATCCCTTTTCAACCTTTTTTTTTTTTCTTTCAAGAATCAGTGGATGCCCCTCCCATCGTACTTGCAGCACCCCCTAACCTCATTCCAAACTACACCCTCCGAATGCATCCTGTAAGTGAGCCATCGAGAAGCTAAGTCAACGTGTCAGTACTGATTGGCTTATAATATTGCTTAAATTACGTCTGTTTCAGATTCGAGCGGCGCACTTATATGAGGAGGCGCGGAGTGGACGAGTCATGGTCATTGTGTCAATGTGTGGGGGTATATGACTGAGCATGGTGTGGGTGACTTTTTTCAAACAGAGGGCCGCTTCACGGAGAAAAAGTATATTGAAATTACTTGGAGACTGTTTCCTACCATCCCTCCGAGGTCAGGGTTTCCCCTTCCCTCCCTGAACACATCTATGCCTGGATGAATGTGTGTTCTGCAGGTAGCGGTGTGTGATCGCTCATTCTACAATACTGGCAAGATATATATTAATTCATTGCGAAAACCATGAAAGGGGTGTTTCTTGTCCTCAGTTAGGTATATTATCCTCATTTGCAGTAGAACTGTCTACCATAATAAAGCTAAATGCCAGCAAATAAAATCATGAAGTCGGTGGTGCACGACCACGACGTTAAATGATCATGGATTTTATAGGAATGCTTTTTCTTGTCCCTCCCTTTCCAAGTAACCAGCTGGGTAAGATTTACTACACGACTCATAAATATAGCATTAATCATCAATTGCTGGCGTCGGGTGAATTGTCATGTTACTTCAAGTCTGTATTTATTTTGCATAATAAAACTAATCCTTTGGGTTATAACATTACTATATAGCTGGATTTACATTACAGAAGATATCTCAGTAAGGTTATATTCGGTTTTATTGCCTTATAACCTGTCAACCGTCTACTGCAATAATTCTTTCTCTCTCCAATAATTCTACACTATCGCTGTTGAGGCTCTCCTACCTCCCCCTCAACCCAACCCCCTGATACATCTCACTCAGTAGTGAGTGGTCCGAATCACGTTCACACGTGGTTCGGAATTCAATCCTTGGACTGAGCCGGCAGTGGCAACGCTGGGTGGTAAACGCGGGAGTTGAGCCAACTGTACCTCCCAAAGACAGGTGTGGCTGTGAGGTCGTCCATTATCAAAAAGTCCTGTATGGCATGCCTTTTTCATGTGTGCCTTCAGTACGGTCAGAGCTTGCCACACACATAATTCACCAACTTCAAAGAATACCATTCCGCCATGATTGCTCTTGTCACGGGAAGGGCGGTGAAGCCTCTGCCCAGGTATTCCTTCGCGGACAATGAAAAAAAAAATGCCGTGAATAATCGATGATGCACGAATTGCCTGTCCCCGGAAAATGTACCCAAATACCTGCCTGAGGATCATCAAAATCAGCCTCCGCGGGCTGAAACCCTTTCTCCTCCTTTCACACTGTAATTCTGATTGTCCCCACACTTGGCTGATGGGAAGTAGGGCAATGGGCACGTGCACCACGTACACCACGGACACAGACATGCTTAAATCTCTGTTATTATTTAGGAGTCCGTATACATGTAGTCATAGACGATATCTTAGCACCTTCAGAACCGTAACGTCTCATAAATTTTAATCAAGAGTAAAACCAAAGAATTTAAGTTGAGTTTTGGATGGAGATTTCGTTGTGAAAGATTTGATGGAGGCTATTTTTCACCCCTGTATTTAAAAACTCTCCAAAGTTGAATAATTCTAGAGGTTGTAGGAATCCCCTTCCCCATCTCCCTCCAAAAAAATGCATAAGTAAAAGACGCTGTAATATTTAGGTGGTTAATATGCACGTACACTTTTGAGCAATAGTATCTGCCAAGCCTCTAATTTTCCCAACAAGTACAAGGAAATCGTAGCCAGAGTTCCACACTGAATAAAAGCCTGCTGTCCAGTGCTGAGTTGGTAGTTCAAAGCTTTGTTGGACTGAAGAAAGAACAATGCACAATGATATTATTACTTGTACAATCTATATAATCATTTTATTTCCCTCATTATAACTTGTCCCAGATTTTTTTTTTCCTTTTGCATTTTATATCACACAGGTTAGTGCCAGAAAAACAATATTGTGGTTATACTTCCTTTCATTGACACTTTTCATGACGAGCAACATATCATAGTGCTGATATGTAATTACAGCTTAGCATTCAAGATGGAGAGGTGGTAATATCAGGCCAAATTAAAGTGAAAAGAGTAGAGTAAGTGGTCTTTATCCCGTGAGAAACCCTTCAGACGACTTTGTTTCGGCGAGAGAGACAGTGGAGAGTATATAGAGCCAATGGCTCACGTAGGAAACAATTAACTGGGCAAGATATATTACTAGAAAACATCCAAGGCATCGAAAAGATGGCCCTATGTAATGAACAGACTATAAGTGGAATTAACTTCATACATTTCTGTTTTCGTTCATTCCTGCTACCGCCAGAAAATTTCACTAAGGAGACAATTCTCAGACTGAAGGGTTAGTTGTATTTTCCTTAACAAATGGGTTAAATTATAGCCTCAGATACAAAAGCTCTTCCAAAGACTGCATGAAGCTGTCCCTTCATTAGCTACGGGAAATGATAAAACACTCCCTTGTAGTGTCGAAGGAATAAAGATAATTCATTTTGTCTGAAAACTATAAACGTATTGTGCAGGTACAGCATGTTGGTTCACTTGCCGTACAGTCCTGACGGTGCCCGGGTGCTGCAAGTGGCTTCCTGGACCCCCACATCAGGTCTACGCCATCCCACAACTCCCACCCTTTTCCCGGAGAAATACACCAAGTAATGTGTGCAGATTACTGGCCATTTCAGAACTGGAGTATCTTACTTACTCTTGAAATTACTGGGCGTTACAAAACTAGAAAAATATAAGTAATAAATCCAAATTACTGACGAATACAGACTGGGTTATACCTATTTCATTCTAACCTGGCTTAAAACTGTCATCTCTTCATCTTGAATGGGTTTAACAAGAGGTTAACACTAGAATATGGTGCTAGCCATGAGAGTGTTATGGAAATGAAGTAGAGACACAGCTTTGAATTTTTTTGCATCTGAGATATGTGAAATATGTTGTGAAAGGTTGAAAATCTAGGGCAGATTAGTGTAAAACAGGTATAACTTGCAGCTGACAGTATACATGTTCTAATGTAATCAAAGAGAACAATTACTTAAATGAAATTAATATTAGTAATCCAGTAATAATGATAAAAATTTGTCATGGAGTACCTATATTTGTTTTGAATAATACGCAATAGGTTTAATCCTGCAGGATTACCATAGGCTGGAAAGAAAAGTCAGTTCCAACCTAATGCTGCACTGCAACTTCAGTACGTTCAGAACAGTACATTATTTTTGGCAGGTTCTATGGCGCGTCGATAAACGTGACGGCGTTGCCATTTGAACCCTACTGGCAAGAGTCCATCGAGGGCAACACCACCAGATACTCAGGCATTGACTACAACCAGCTGGTTGCGATTGGTCAGGCCTTGAATTTTACTTTCCGTGTCCTTCATTCAAGCAGTTGGACCGAGGTGAGAATTATATACTCGTCTACATTCAAACTTTCTCTGTTACTATCTGTTGCATTTGTAAAGTAATTAACTTGAATATTACATCCGAATATATTGTCAGCATCGTTTTGCAATATTTAGTAGCCCACTCACTTTCTTATGTGGTATGTTAGGGATGACCTCCACAGAAACTGCATTGTTGTTCATAAAATCAATATTCAGAAACTATTCACTGCAAGGGTTTGTATTTGATCTCATTTTGGCTGCTACTGCCAGAAACCTAATTTCAAATAAGATGTCATTTTGTACCATTCCCCTTATATATGTATGTATTATGCCTCCAAATATGCCTCCCTCATTGTATACCCCCCACTGTATGCCTCCCCCCCCCACTGTATCCAGAAATGCAGCGTAAGCAGCGTTCCTAGGCTTGCGGGCAGAACTAAAACCGCATGTCCGGGCAGTCGAGGGTTGATATCAGAGAGGCAACACCCATATTTCTGTGCTCCACAAGTAAAGGGCATTAATACCTACTCCAGGACTTTCCTTCAACCATCAAGAGAGGGGTGTTACATTTTTTGTAGCAGCGGTGATCGACTCTCGTTTCTAAACGCCTCCTACAGTGTTTAAGTGCCACCAACAACTACTAGAAGCACCGCCTCTCACGGCCTCGCCCTCTCGCCCACTCTCGTGCCGTAATACCGGCTCTGCCTACAGGTGTCCTATTCCCCTCACCAGTGCCGTTCTCTACATCGACCACAACCCCACACAGGCCGCGACAATCGACGCTGCCGCCCTCAGCACCTGTCTTCCCTGTTCCGACACCTGTTCGGGCACCTGTTCCGACACCTGTTCATCTGCTGGTGGCCCTCTCCAGTGTCTGCCGTTTACTCTCTGCATCTGCCACATCACTGCCCTCTGCCACATCTGCCACCCACCAGCTTTGCATCTGCCTGTGGCGACATTTGTCCACCCCTTAGTGTGCCTCCCATCTGCTTTGCATTACACCGTCGCGCCTCTCAACCCTCCTATTCACGTATCAGCTCAAGCCCAAGAGACGCTCCACCTCTTCCAAGACTCATCCTACATACGTACTACAGGCCTGCCTCTGGCTCCGCCCACCACGTGCCCACCCGTTCTCCCACCAGCTGATCAAGGCCCTCACCTCTCCCCTCCACTTCGTTCTCCATTCAGCTGTGTAACTATACTAGTGTACCTTCATCCACCCATCTGACTTTCTATAGAGATTATCCTCCAATTTTCCCTACAGATTGTGTGTTATTGTCATAATTCATCTCAACCCCTCACTCCATCCTCACCTTCACCGCCAGTTTTTATTACTCATCTCCCATCTCACCTACTATTTATTGCAACTACCATTCCGTCATCTCCATACATTTCCATTTCCATTCTCATTGCCCATATTCTCATCTTCATCCTGTAAATATATATATCACTCCTCATCTCTCATCTTATATTACGTCGCCAGACTACATGTCGTACTTTGCATATACGGATCTTACTCCATCCACTCTCAGTCAAGAAACAACCAATGATCACAACCCACCAGCAGAGGAAGATTCAGTGACTCATTTACGTAGAGGATGCGCGTACCCCCGCCCTGCCTCCCCACCCACCACTTCATTACTCGCCTCCCCACACCCCAGTTGACCTCTGACCTTTGTAGAGGCAAGACCTGAGTCTGACCGCTCCGTGATCGGAATTACTGCCCACACCACTTATGGCTAGGTGGCGGTCGGCGCCTGTATATGCCGTACCGCTCCGTTTGTCACCCAAAGAGTACTGGATTATATAACCATGGCTGCCGCAATTGATCCTGACCTATTGGAAGTGACGAATAAGTTCCAGATACTGAGCAACGACACGACCATGGAGGAAGATGGTATCACCCCAGTCATTAGTGTGGCTGAAAAAAGGAAAAGGAGGAATAATGCAGCCGGACAAGAAATAAGGAGCCCCGACGCAGAAAGAAGAGACGGTAAGAGGAAAAAGAATGATGGTTTTAAGGAGGCGGGAAAGAAACATGACAATGAGGCAGTGAGGGAGCGAGACGAAGGGGAGGTGGGGGGGCTTGATGAGGAACCACGTGGTGGAAAGATGGCGAGGAGGAGGCTGCTTTTCCCCAGGGACTGCAACCTCTCGTACCAAGAAAAAGTGCGGTGGACGGTAAAGCTGGGGATTGAACACAGGAACTTTGAGCCCCTACTGAAACACGGGAGAAACAGGGCATACGTGACAGTGGGGAGCCAGGAAGCAGTGGACAAACTTACCACCACGGGTTACC
>JAGKTI010028056.1:0-13066 GCA_018397915.1 Birgus latro | reverse complement strand
AGGAGCAGCAATGCGAGAATGCCGCCCGTGAAGAGAGGAAAATTCAGAGCGAACATGAAAAAGAACAACGTGAGCACGAGGAACGTCAAAAGGAACATGAGAGAGAACGTGAACACGAGCGTGCCGAGCGTGAGACACGTGAAGAACACGAGCGTGCCGAGCGCGAGGCACGTGAAAAACATGAGCTTGAAGTGCTGAAGCTGAAGAGAGACTCCTTGGCTTCAGGCACATCGGGTGCAGCCAACCCAAGCTCTGCTAGTGCTTTCTCAGCACCTGTTCTAGCAACTCCACGTCTCAAGCTTCCTTCTTACAAGGAAGGTGAGTGAATTGAGCCATTCATAGCTCGTTTCGAAGACATGGCACGGCTGTACGATCTGGATGAGGCAGCTAAGCGGCTTCAGTTCCTTAGCTTGTTTGAGGGCACCCTGCCCTCGACACTCTCCACAGAATTCGCGGAGAAAATCTCACGTACAAGATGATGAAGACCGCACTCATCAAAGCGTACGGTCTTACCGCTGATCATGCTAGGAATCAGTTCATGAAGGCGCGTCTCCAGGAGAAGGAGACAGCTGTACAGTTCCTTGACCGTCTCACGGCATACCTAGGCGAGTGGATGAAGAAGGACGAGACTCCCAGCACGCGAGAAGGAATAATCAACCTTGTGCTGTGCACACAGCTGGAAAAGTCGTGGCCTGCTGAGCTTACGGCCCAGCTCAAGATGTGCAAAGTGAAGGATGCAAACCAAATGGTGGAAAAGGCTGATGCTTTCTTTACTGCATACGGGTACCAAACTCGTAGGCAACAGCCATGGAATAAGAAAGATACTGTTAAGTCTGGGAAGCAATCTCAGACTGAACCCCAGCATCAAGGCCATTCTCAGAATAATGGTCATGGTCCAGGCAAATGGCAGAAGGACCAGGGGCAGAATACACAGAAACCTGACTGGAAGAGGTACAAGCAGTACCTTAACCAGCAGCAGTACCCTAAGCAGCAGCAGTATCAGCCACGCAATCGACAAGCGGGACAAACCTTTTCAGCACCAGCCCCAGTGTATCGAAGGCAGGAGGCAAACGCAGCCTTCATTCCCCAACAGGCGCACGATGGTGCCGTCCCTACCAGCACAGGTCCTCCTTCACAGTTCTCTAGTCCCCCTCAGATCGTGAACTCTCCTCCACAGGCCGTCAGTGCTCCTGCTCCCCAGATGGTGAGTACAACTCCTCATGCACCTAATCAAAGTACGACTCCTCGTGCACCTAGTTTGGGTACGACCTCTCAGGCATATAGTCCTGTCGCGTTTGAAGAGTTGTGTGCCATGCAGCCTTATCAATGGCTGGCCACTTCCTCCACAGGCCCTCCCACAGGTAACAGTGCCTTCCTTGTTCAGCAAGGGTTTGTGGGAGGTGTTTCTGTAAATGTTCTGAGAGACAATGGTTCCTCAGGTTGCACTGTCAGGCAAAGTCTTGTTCGTCCTGAAGAATATACAGGCAGACAGGTCCAAGCTCAGCTAATTGACGGATCAGTGAGACTGTTCCCTGAGGCACGTATCCAGGTAGCATCTCCCTTTTACACAAGTTCAGCAGTTGCAGTTGTCATGCAAGAACCTATGTTTGACCTCATTATAGGTAACATACCAGGTGCCAAGTCTAGTTGCACCGTAGATGTCACTACTCAGACTTCGGCTGCAGTAACACGAGCCATGGCCAAGGCTCCAAATCGTGTTGCCCTGGTGACTATTGCACTGCCGCAAGATCTGATTTGTAGTCAAGATGTTGTCCAAGAACAACAGTCTGACCCAACATTTGCTGTTGTGCGGAAGAAACAAAAGGGTAGAGTGACCAAGTATTCAAGGGGTGGACGAGCCAGGTTCCTTCGCAAACAAGGACGGCTCTACCATGAGTCACGAACACCCGAGGGCGAGGTTCGACTGCAGTTTGTCGTTCCCCGCGAAGTACCGCCAAGCAGTATTAGAATGGGGTCATTGTTCAGCATCAGGAGGTCATATGGGCAAAAAGAAAACCCAAGGCCGTATCCGTGCTGACTTTTTCTGGCCGGGAATGGGACAGGAAATAGACAGTTTTGTGCACTCCTGCAATGTGTGTTGACGTACCACCATTCAGGAACGTTTCCTTCCTGCGCCATTTGAATCCATGCCCATAATCTCTGAGCTGTGTGAGAGAGAGGGCAGTGGTAATGTAGGTGCAGACCTGATGTCTCGCCTGCTGAATGATAAGTATCATGGGTATCTGTTGTACACTGGGTTCCCTAGGACTGTGCTGTTCTAAGAGATTTGAGCAATCCAAGAACTAGCTTGGTTCCCAGTCAGTACTATGCTGCTAAGACCTCACGTCTCGCTCGTTGGCCCTACGGGACACAATATGTCTAGGGTCTGTACATACATATGTACAGTAGATTATAAGCGCATAGTCACGGCGATCCCAACCGTGGACACCGATGACGAATGGGCAGCCACGGCAATCCCAACCGAGGACACTGACGATGAGCCCTTATTAGTCGTAAGCGTAGGGCTTGTACATTTTGTATGTACCATAGGTTAAGGGGGAAGTTCGAGACCCCCGCAGAGGCAATCTGAGGCTGTGTTTGAATTACCTTGTGGTGTGTCTCGAGCTGTTGGCCTCTCTGAGGATTCCTGGAGAATAAACAAAATCCACATGAGTGTTCACACCCACGCAGGGTGTTAAAATGTGACCTGCCCAAGTTTGCATAGGGATTCTCGACTTACCTTTATTAGTTATAAGTGCGTAGTCACGGCGATCCCAACCGAGGACACCGATGATGAACGGGCAGTCGCGGTGATCCCAACCACGGACACTGATGACTAGCCCTTTGTAGAAATAAGTATAGTTATAAGCAAGCAGTCACGGCGATCCCAACCGAGGACACCGATGATAAACGGGCAGTCGCGGTGATCTCAACCGCGGACACTGACGATGAGCCCTTTGTAATAGTAAGTATAGCTATAAGTGTGCAGTCACGGCGATCCCAACCGAGGACACCGAGGACAAATGGGCAGTTGCGGGGATCCCAACCGCAGACACTGACGACGAGCCCTTTGTAATAGTAAGTATAGCCATAAGTGTGCAGTCACGGCGATCCCAACCGAGGACACCGAGGACAAATGGGCAGTCATGGCGATCCCAACCGAGGACACTGACGACGAGCCCTTTATTGGCCGTAAGTATAGGTTAAAAAGGGCAACTATTAAGAAAATAATGGCGACCTCTTATGTACGAAACTTTCTGTCAATTGATTTTCAACTAAAGTGTACTTTCTGTTGTGTATGGATTGACTGCTGGGTGGATGAAATTGCAATTTAGTACAAATTGTCACATTGACACTATTGATGCTCCACCTTGACTCATTCCACAGGTACAGTTGGTGGGTGAAGCAGATGTCCAGGTCCATTGATTGTCTCTGCTGCACGCTGCCACCTCTTCTCCTCTGCCCTCGTCACCTTTATTATTGCATTAATTTGTATTATTATTGCTTTACACGTAAGTACAGTTACACTACAACTGTTACACCTACACCGTGTATCACATACACCACGCTACATAACAATTAGTTGTCAATGTAAATGTAGCAAACTTTCGCTCAGTTTGACCTGAGTACAGGATTCTTCACCGTCGTCTCGGAGTTTTTCCCTCAAGCTTGCTTCTCTTAACGTAAATACAAAGTTTTTACGCTCATAGGCGACAGTGCTTTTCTCCTGTAGCAGGATAGTACGCACACCACAGTGTGAATCTTGTGTGACTGAGCTAGGGTGTATATATATATATATACTGTATATATAAATATTGTTAAATTTTTCCAGGGAAATATGTGATTTTCCAGGGGCATAAAGTCACGAATTTTCTACATTGTGAAATTATGTATTGTAAATCGTGGCATTGAGTGATTTTGCGGGAGCGACAAATAGTTCTGAAATGCACAAGATTTCACTCATTCTCTCAACCGTCCACTTGCGTACTTTTATTCGCATCAAGTTGTCAAAACTTTCGTCATTCTTTCACGAGTGATTGTCTTTATGTACAGACAGTGCATTCCTCTGAGCGATAATTTCTGAACTGTCATTTCTTTGAACTTGCCTCCCCAGCCGTTATTTGGCCATGCCCCTTTCACACATCCCTTACGTCAGACACTCAAAAACACAGTCAGTCAGTCGTCAAAGTGACAGTCTCGGAGTGTGGTGCGCCGTGCGTAAGCTCGAGCGGGTCTCTTTTCTTAGCGATTTCAGGTCTCAGTTGTATTGGCGTGAATTCCCGAAGCTCCCACCAGCCTGGTGATCGACTGTATTAGCAACGGTCTCATCCATACTGATTATTTTCTTTTGTTTTGCCTAGGCTTAAGGTTTTGGTTATTTAGCTATTTGTCTGAGTGTCTGAGTGAGTGCATTTCCCTTTCTTTGATTTGAATTGATTCATATAACGGAAATTTATTTTCTTGTATTCAATAAATTTACAGTTCGTTTCCTTGAGCTTTGTTAAATGTAACAGTTGTGTTTGATTTCCCCACATATTTAGTACACTTTTGCTACTCCACCTTAGCACAACTCCTTATATTAATCATGACTGGTACGTAGGCCAGCTTTTGGAATTAATTCTTAAATCCGTTGTGCTAGCTAGGAGTCTGGCTCAGCCAAGATCCTGTTTATTATTATTATTATTTTTTTTAAATGTTAAGGGGAGAAACTAACTTTCTCAGGGGCCAACAGTACAGTAATACAGCCTACTTGAGCATTTAGTCTCTGCTGTGTACTGTTGAGAAAGTCTATAAATTCTCGACTCTAGAGAATTGGCGAAGTAAGCCAGCATAAAAGTGAAATTGCCACTTGATTTCACGAGTTGATTCTCTCGTAATAATCGACTCAATGGTCGTTCCTAGCACACATAGGTATACTTTGTTATACATATCTCATTTTCCCCCTGACAACAACAACACCGCCCCCTGCCCTATTCTTCCTTTCACTACTGAAAGTGTGATTGCCCAGTAAATTAAACTTTGCTACAAAATTCCTTTGCTCAGTATTTAGCCATGATTCTGTTATATAGTTACATCATAATCTTCAGTATAGGCAAGGACCTCTAAATCAGAAAATTTATTATGCAGGCTATGCGCATTTACCAGAAGAGCTTTAATGTGTTTATGATGAAGGGTGCCTCCATTACGTAATGATTTATCAGATCGCATGATGTCTACGTTTGCCTCCCTTGATGCTTGTTTTTTTCTCCAGAGAAAACTACATTGCCAAGCAAACGACCGAGATGGGCTGAACCAACAGCAATCAAGTGTAGCCCATTATTCGCAACTGAAGTCCACTGCTCGTAAAACTGATTCTACATGTTGATGAACTCAACGCCTTCCTGCAAGCAAGTGGCTTGACCCTGTTATTTATACAAAATGCTTTACTGAAGAAGGCATTCCCTGCATCAATCCTTGGGAGTACTGTATTGCTCAAATTAAAATGTTAGTTTTATCCTTGTAGCATGGGATCATCTTTTAGTACTTCTCCATCAACTCCTCTGATTGGGTTCGAACAACATCATTAGTACTTGTACGAATAATAACAAGGCTATCATTTCCGCATTCTCGAAAACGTCATCCATAGCCTCTGTTATGCTGTCTACTCCGGCACCTGGAATACAAAAACACTTTCGTTTTGTATTGGTGGAGAGAGAGAGAGGCTAGCTTGAAGGTGTGTGGCTGGTAAAATGAAGAGGAGGAAGGCGAGGAGGGAGGACGGTAAAGAGGGAGGGGGAGCGAGGGAGACCGGAAGACATAGAGGGAGGAGAAGTGAGCTACGGCTGGGGGTGGTGGGAAAAGGGAGAGGAGGAAATTTTAGGATTGAGGATAGAGTTTTAGACAAAAGAGGGGAGGGAAGGGAAGAGCAACAGATGGGATAGGAGGCGAAAGGAGGAAGGAAGAAAGAAGGGGAGGAGGGAAGGGGTGGAGGGGGATGCGAGGAGAAGAGACAGTGGAGAGGGAAAGGTGGAAGGCGAGAAAGAGAGCTGAAGGGTATCAGAAAGGCAGAGTGGTGGAGGGTGATGCAGGGTACTGGAGGGTCAGGCAGGGTGACAGTGGGTGAGGCAAGGTGGGGGTGAGGCAGAATGGCAGTGATGCAGGGTTGCGAAGGGTGGCGGAAGGTAAGGGAGGATAGTGGAGGGTTAGACAGGGTTGTGGGCGTGGGACAGGGTGGTGGAGGATGACGGTGATGGGAGTGAGGCAGGGTAATGCAGAGAGTATCTGGTTGGTGGTGAGGCACGGTAATGCAGAGAGTATCTGGGTGGTGGTGAGGCACGGTAATGCAGAGAGTATCTGGTTGGTGGTGAGGTACGGTAATGCAGAGTATCTGGTTGGTGGTGAGGCAGGGTAATGCAGAGAGTATCTGGTTGGTGGTGAGGCAGGGTAATGCAGAGAGTATCTGGGTGGTGGTGAGGCAGGGTAATGCAGAGAGTATCTGGTTGGTGGTGAGGCACGGTAATGCAGAGAGTATCTGGGTGGTGGTGAGGCACGGTGTATTGGAAGGTGCAGGGTGGGACAGAGTGGTGGAGTGTAAGGCAGTGGATGGTGAGGCAGAGTGATGTGGGTGAGGCAAGGTGGTGCATGGTGAGGCAGCGTGGGGCACTGTGAGGCAGCGACACGTGATGCATGGTGATGCGGCGTGGTGCACGGTGATGCAGCGGCGTGGTGCATGGTGATGCAGCGGCGTGGTGCATGGTGATGCAGCGGCGTGGTGCATGGTGATGCAGCGTGGTGCAGAGTGATGTGGTGTGGTGTATGGTGAGGCAGCGTGGTGCATGGTGATGTGGTGTGGTGCATGGTGAGGCGGCGTGGTGCATGGTGAGGCAGCGTGGTGCATGGTGAGGCAGCGTGGTGCATGGTGAGGCAGCGTAGTGCATGGTGATGCGGCATGGTGCATGGTGAGGCAGTGTTGTGCATGGTGGTGAAGCGTGGTGCATGGTAATGCAGCGTGGTGCATGGTGATGCAATGTGGTGCAGGGTGAGGCAGCATGGTGCAGGGTGAGGCAATGTGGAACGGGGTGAGGCGGTGTGGTGCAGGGTGAGGCAGAGTGGTGCAAGGTGAAGCAGAGTGGTGAAGGGTGAGGCATGGTGATGTGGGTGAGTTATGGTAGTAAAGGATTATAAATGCCAGTGGAGGGTGGGTGGTTGTAAGACAGGGTGGTGGAGGTGAAACAGGGTGGCTGGCAGGCAAGATAAGTACAGTCACCAACAAAAGTCCTGTAGCCTCTCCTGCTTTTCTCTCCATGCGCCTGGGAAGTGACACTGATCCATAACTGAAAATCAGTATCGGTTGCTGTGGACTTACTTGGCTGACTTTGAAGTCCACGTAGAAGTGACAAGACTTCTGATGCCAACTGTACATAAACAGGTAAGTAGGTAATACATATGTAGACAAGTAAGTAGGTAGATACGTCAGTATATCGGTAAGTACGAATACACATGTAAACCGGTGAGTAGGCAAACAGATAAACAGATAAGTAGGCAGATAGGCAAGAAGGTAAAAAGGTAGGTCTGTTGACTCAAATGTAGGTATGCAGGTAAGATGAAAGTAGAGAAACTGGTCTGTAAGTAGACAGGTAAGAAGGTAAACAGGTCACCAGGTACAGGTAAGATGGCAAACAAGTTAAGTGGGATGACATGTAAATAGGTAAACGTCAGTAGGTAGAAAGGTGAGTAGGCAGACCGGCAAGCATGCTGTCGGTGGGTAAAGAGGTAAGTAATTTATTAAGTATATGGAGAGGTATGTCTGTTAAATAAAGCAGAATCGGTAGAGAGGCGGCCTGCAGTCCTCATGGACCCAGGTTCAAATCTCGGTTGGGGCTGGGAACAGTTTAAAGATTTGAATTTCACGAAAAGCAGACTTTTCTGACCTACCAGATGACCCGCCGACATGACATAAAAGTACCCCCGCTAATACCAGTACACCAGTCCTGTATGAGACAACCCTAGCATGTATTTAATAAGGGTGGTGGGTGTTAGCGCCGAAGTGGTGACATGTGGAGATGTAGGAGGACTACTGCGACTTGGGAATAGGCTCTGAAGCCTTTGCCCTGAGTCGGACACGTAAAAAAAAAAAAAGTGTATACGTAGGTAGAGGTAAACAGTTCAATAGGCAGACAATTAAGTAGGCTTCTTAACTAGCCATACCTGGTAAGCAGATAAAGAGGTACATAAGGAACAAGAATGTAGGTTCAGAATGTAGCTAAAGCAAACGTTAGTAGTTAAAGAGATAAGTACGTAAAGCGGAAAATAGGTTCAGTATGTATGAAAAGAGAAAAATAGGTAAAGAGGAGAGTAGGTGAAGAGCTAAGCAGTTACTGAGGTAAGCAGTCCAGTAGCGGACAGACATGCAGGTAAACAAACAGCAGATATACGGCCAAGTTAACGAAGTTCTGTGAGTAAACAGGCAAGCAGGTAATGAGGTAAGTAATTGAGTAGGTAGACAATTAGGCGGGAGGGAGGGGAGGGTCAGAGGTGGGAGTGGAGTCTCTTAAAGATGAGTGGACAACCAGACCAACGTATTGATTGGAGTCATGAGACAGAGTCCACTACAGGCCGGTTGAGTGGAGTGGGATGGAGGCAGGCTGGAAGGTGGAGTAAAGGCAAGCTGGGAGGTGTAATAGTCATGAGATGGAGACAAGTCAGGTTGTGAAGTGAGGTTGAGTTTGGCTACGGGGTGGAGCGCGAGGTGGGGTAGAGTGGAGTCACGGTGTGAGGTGGAATGGATTTAAACTGTGTGGTGCAGTGTAGTCCAAGAGTGAGATGGAGTGTGAGTTTGAAGGGGAATAATATTAGCCGATGGGGTGAAGTGGAATCAAGGTGCCGGGTGAAGTGAAGTGGAGGGGTCAAGGTGTGAGGTGGAATGCGAAAGTGAGTGGGCCCAACGTATGAGGTAGAGTAGGGGCTCTTAAAGATGAGTGGACATTCCAGCAGAGGTATCGACTGGAGTGGAGTCATGAAGTGGAGTGCAAGCATGGAAAGTGGAATGGACTGAAGGTGTGAGGTGAAGCTATGGGGCGGATCTCCGGGTATGAGGTGGAGTTTTGACAGGAGTGGAGGCATGTGGGGAAATCAAGGTGTGAAGTGGATTCAGAGTATGAAGTAGCTATGAGGTGAAGTCGATGTGAGGTGGGGTTATGATGCAGAGTCATCCTTCCCTCCTCTTTTCTACTCTGATGGCTCTGTAGCTATTTCTTCTACTGATAAAGCAGATCTCTTTGCTCAGACTTTCTCCTCCAATTCCACCTTAGACGATTCCGGTGCTATTCCTCCATCACTTCCCCCCTCTGACTTCCTATTGTCTGACATTAAAATTTCTTCAGCTGATGTGTTCTCTGCCATTACTGGCCTCAATACTAAAAAGGCATACGGTCCTGATGGAGTCCCTCTTGTTGTCCTCAAAAACTGTGCTTCTGTGCTTACACCCTGCCTAGGTAAACTCTTTCGCCTTTGTCTCTCAACTTGTACCTTTCCTTCTTGCTGGAAGTTTGCTCTCATTCAGCCAGTCCCAAAGAAGGGTGACCATTCCCAACCCTCTAACTATCGTCCAATTGCTTTAACATCGTGCGTATCAAAAGTTTTCGAGTCAATTCTTAACTGAAAAATTTTAAAGCACCTTTCCTGTCACAACCTTCTTTCTGATCGTCAGTATGGGTTCCGTCAGGGACGCTGCACTGGCGATCTTCTCACCTACCTTTCAGACTCTTGGTCATCCTCCCTTCGGGACTTTGGCGAAAGCTTTGTCATTGCACTTGACATCTCAAAGGCTTTCGATCGAGTCTGGCATAAATCTTTAATTTCCAAACTGCCCTCCTACGGTTTCTATCCTTCTATCTGTGCCTTCATCTCTAGCTTCTCTAGCTGCTGTTGTAGACAGCCATCGTTCCTCTCCTAGACCTATCAACAGTGGTGTTCCTCAGTTCTGTCCTATCACCTACTCTCTTCCTTTTATTCATCAATGACCTTCTAAGCTGTACATCTAACCCTATCCACTCATATGCTGATGATTCCACCCTTCACCTTTCCATTCGGTTCCCGCAACGTCCATCTCAGCAGTTACTTCAACAAAAAAAGGATGAGGCTATGGCACACCTAATGTCTGATTTGGCTCTTATCTCTGATTGAGGTAAAAATAATCTTGTTATTTTCAATGCATCAAAAACTCAGTTTTAACACATATCAACCCGACAAAATCTTCCTCAGGATTACCCACTAATGTTTAATAATAAACAGTTATGTCCTGCATCATCCTTGAACATGCTTGGGGTTTCATTCTCTCAGGATTTGTCGTGGAAAGAACATATTACATCTCTTGTGAAATCTGCTTCCAAGAGATTAGGTGTGCTAAGCCGATTCCGTACTTTCTTTACCCCTGCACAGTTGTTGACCTTGTACACGGGTTTTATTCGCCCGTGTATGGAGTACAACTCTCATGTGTGGGGAGGCTCTCCACATGCAGCTCTTCTCAATAGGGTGGAGTCAAAGGCTTTTTGTCTCATTAACTCTCCTCCTCTTACTGATTCCCTTCAACCATTGTCTCTTCGCCGCACTGTTGCATCTTTATCTCTCTTCTATCGCTACTTCAATGGTCACTGTTCCTCTGAACTGTCTGCTTGCATCCCTCTACCTCNAAGGGATGAGGCTATGGCACACCTAATGTCTGACTTGGCTCGTATCTCTGATTGGGGTAAAAATAATCTTGTTATTTTTAATGCATCAAAAACTCAGTTCTTACACTTATCAACCCGACAAAATCTTCCTCAGGATTACCCACTAATGTTTAATAATGTCCAGCTCGGTCCTGCATCATCCTTGAACATGCTAGGGGTTTCATTCTCTCGGGATTTGTCTTGGAAAGAACATATTACATCTCTTGTGAAATCTGCTTCCAAGAGATTAGGTGTGCTAAGCCGATTCCGAACTTTCTTTACCCCTGCACAGTTGTTGACCTTGTACACGGGTTTTATTCGCCCGTGTATGGAGTACAACTCTCATGTGTGGGGAGGCTCCCCACATGCAGCTCTTCTCAATAGGGTGGAGTCAAAGGCTTTTTGTCTCATTAACTCTCCTCCTCTTACTGATTCCCTTCAACCATTGTCTCTTCGCCGCACTGTTGCATCTTTATCTCTCTTCTATCGCTACTTCAATGGTCACTGTTCCTCTGAACTGTCTGCTTGCATCCCTCCACCTCTACGACGGGCACGTAGTACCCGTCTAGCAACAAACTCTCATCCCTTTTCTGTCCAACTCTCTAATGCAAGAGTTAACCGTTACTCCCAGTCTTTTATTTATGCAACTGGTCAACTCTGGAACTGTCTTCCTCTGTCTGTATTTCCTACTTCCTATGATCTCCAGTCTTTCAAACGCAGTGTTTCCAGGCATCTCGAATTGAACGGATCTTGAATTTGGCTCTCTTTTGTACTGTTTTTGTTTTTTCTTGGAAGGAACAGTATGCAGGCCCGTGGCCTTTGGTTCCTTCTTCCATGCACAAAAAAAAAAAAAAAAATGAGGTGGAATTATGTGGTGGGGTCAGGGTGTGAGGTGAATTTATGAGGAGGAGTTAGGGTGTAAGGTGGAACTGGGTATGTGAGGTGGACTTATGAGGTGAAGTCAGGGTGTGAGGTGGAGTTGGGTATGTGAGGTGGACTTATGAGGTTGAGTCAGGGTGTGAGGTGAAGTTATTAGGAGTTAAGGTGTAATGTGGAGTTGGATATGTGAGGTGGAGTTATGAGGTGAAGTCAGGGTGCGAGGTGAAGTTATAAGGTGGAGTCAGGGTGTGAAGTGAAGTTATGAGATGGAGTCAGGGCGTGAGGTGAAGTTATGAGATGGAGTCAGGGTGTGAGGTGAAGTTATGAGATGGGGTCAGGGTGTGAGGTGAAGTTAGCAGGTGGAGTCAGGGTGTGAGGTGAAGCTATGAGGTGGAGTCAAGTCAGGGTGTGAGGTGGAGTCAGGATGTGAGATGGAATTAGGAGAAGTCATGGCGTGAGAGGGTCAGATGAATTACCCTGTACTGAAGATGCCATTAAGCTGTATATCATTTAAGTCTGTAAATATAAACGAAAATAAATTGCCTTTTGATTACAGAATGGTTTCCTTTTCCGTTTCTGGATGCGACCCACAACATACTTGTGGTAAGTACTTAAGAGTGTGACACGATGATGATGATGATGATGATGATGATGGCATAAGGGAAAGGGAAAGATGGGATGATGTCATGAGGCGTTAAGCCATGGTGCTCATCTCTGTAACTTAAGCCTTCGACCCTGTGGCGGGTTATTCACCTAATATCATGGAATGCATGCCATTACATTATCCACTTTACCACAGTTACCTTTCGTACGTGTTACAGGAGGAACTTATCTTACTTACCACCCCACAAAGGGTGGCTGGACATCCGAACCGAGTGGCGCCGGCTGCCCGCACCTGGATTAGATCCCTGGCGCTAGTGAGCCAGAAGCTTTGTAGCTAACAACACTAACCACTCGTGTTAATAACTCAACAATGATGAAATGATTTATTTGTGGCTTCATTTTCCTGTTTGTTTATCTTATCCATTCTATTTACTGATGGGAAATAGTATAGTATCTACCCCATTAATTTTTGGATATGAGAACTGCAAATGATGAGAATGACGAATGACGGTGAAGATAATGAAAAAGATGATAATGATAACTGAGAGATACTGTGTTCCTTCATCCGACATTTCATAACACTGAAGTGTGTGTGTGTATGGTGTGGGGAGGGGGGCGAGGAGGAAAGTACAACGTAAAGAAATGTACTGTCTTGCCTCGAACTCCCACAACCATTGTGAGAGCGCAAAAAGGGCTTTCAAAGTAATTACCACTATCTCACTGACCACACCACCACCACCACCACTACCCACCAAAGTATAAAGTTTGCCCACATCTATACCACCACACCACACCACTACACCTACCAGCGACCATAACACTCGCCTCCACAACACACTGATACCACACCAACACAACCACCCCAACCAACACCCACACCACAACACCAACCAACA
>JAGKTI010028055.1:0-13067 GCA_018397915.1 Birgus latro | reverse complement strand
GTGTGTGTGTGTGTGTGTGTGTGTGTGTGTGTGTGTACATTTTCAAGCTCGCAGGCAGGTGAATTCTGTCCAGTTTGTGTCTACATCGTTATTAGCATGTATTTCTGTATGTATTTGTGTATTTCGTGGTGTGTGTGTGTGTGTGTGTGTGTGTGTGTGTGTGTATTATGCAGGGCTGTGGAGTTGCAGTCGGAGTAATCGGAAGCAATTTTCTGGTTACCGGAGTCGGAGTCGAGTCGGTAAAAACGTACCGACTCCAACTCTGACAACGGCTAAATTTAAATTGCAACACAGACACCGATAATAATCATATGAGGCGTCTGGAGGTAAAGTCACCGTAAAAGGCCTGGGGCGCGTCTCTGATGATTATGAATCACTGATATAGTCCTCCAGAGAAAACCATTCTCTTTGTTAAGATAAGGAGAGAGAGGGAGAAGGTGAGAGGGAGAGATGGGGGGGGTCATAAGGTGAAACAGCATGGAATACTTAATCTTATTTTCCTTCTATAAATTCCTTAATCTAATATATTTCTGACTACTTAATTTTAAAATATTTCTGACTACTTTTCCTGGCTATATTTTCCTAACACGGAAATCTCCCTGTTTTAGGGAAATTTTGAGCTGCTAAGGGAAACAGGGAAGAAACAACCAAAACCCCTCAAATCCAGGGAAATTTCATCTCGACAGAAAGAATACAAGTATTTTTGTACGTATTTGGTAAACAGAAACCCTGAGAGAGTCCGTCGTCTCATTCCCGTCAGATTTTCGTTCTTCTGGAAGTGTACAATCCAGTGAAGCTGCTGGCACTGTCATTATGAGACTGACAGTCTCCCCCATTTGCTTTGAGAGGCATGCTTATTTTCACTTTTTTTTTAATGTTTAAAATGATTTCCGTGGATTTCATGTCTACGAAGGGTATGGGGAAAGGTTCGTAGGTGATCAGGAAGCGACATAAGTCTCTAGAACAGTGGAAACAAGCCAAGACTAAGGTACAAGGGGACAGGGGTGAGGTGTACCAATGTCGCGTATGAGGGACAGTGGGACGCCAAGGCTGCATTTTAAATCTCGTCCATAAGATATCCCAGTAAATGTGCTGACAAATGGTTTGAACGTGTTGAAGGCGTACGTGTTATTGCCTTTGTCAGCTGCTTGATGCAAAACTTTTCCTGTTTTCAGTGACACTGCAATGTTGATTTTAAGCTAAATAGTTTCGTTGGTAAGGCAAGCACTTGGCGCATTACCATGCAGAAAAGATTGTCCAGGAAATAACTTTTGTAGGCCCTAAGTTAGACTTAGGACAGCAGACATTATTTTCAGAAACACTGAACCAAAATACATCTCAAAGACGTACCGCTAACGTTTTTGTATAAGCAATGTAAAGTAAGATCTAGGCTAGGCTACAAAAATAGGCTTAGGCTAATATGGTAATCTATATTTCCCCCCCCCCCAAAAAAAAAAAATCGATATTACCAAAGTCCCTTGTTCCCAAACCATTTCGTAGTAACTGCCTATACAATGTGTCAATTTATAATTTCACAGACACTAATTCGATTAACTTTTTTTTTTTTTTTTAGGGTATGTTTTACTTTACACTGAAAACTGATTTCAATTTTTTTTTTTTTTTTTTTGCAAATTTCAAAATGTTACATATGTATTTATGGACTTTTAAACCCCTTGCAAAAATTTACAATGGCAAAAAGTCGGCATGAGTTTTTGAACACAGATAGGAAATTTTATCAGTGTCAGTATGTTGCAGAAGATGATGATGGTGAAACAGTATGCGATGCAAAAATCAGTAGTTTCACTGGTACTGAAAAAAAAAAAAAAAAGCTCTTACAAGAGCATCAAATTTAAAAAGACACTTGCAGCGTTTTCATTCTAAAGCATTAGAAATTGTACTTGAGAGAGCAATACAAACATTCCATCTACTTCAGCTAAAAAAGTTCAGGAAACAACTGAAGGACAAACACGACTGTCAAAATTCTTTACTACTGACAAAGTTACCATAACAATGACATCAGAAAAGTTAAAAAATTCACATAATCGAAATGGTAGTGAAAAATAGTGTACCTTTATCTTTTTTTTTTTTTTTTTTCACGACAGCCTTGTTAGGCTTAAATGTAGAAATGGCTAGAAAAGTGGGAGTTTCTCTGGAAAGAGAAAGATAAGGAGACTGGTTATATATGAAAGAAGAACTTCGAAAAGTCTGAAGGGAAGCTTTGTCATTATTAAAATGGATGTGTGTACGCGTCACAGAGTCAACTAGTTTGCCATTAATGTTCGATTTGTTGATGAGAACCGTAAAATAATAACTCGGACACTGGGAGTAAAGATCACCCAAGCACATCACACAAGCGAATATCTTCAGAAATTTATGGAAGAAGTTTTAGAGGATTTTGAAATTAAAAAAGAACAGGTTCAATGTATTGTAACAGATAATGCTTCAAACATGTTAAGCGCAACTGCGAAAATGAATAAATCTACTGAATAAAGTGCACAAACATTGGAAGATGAAGATGACATTCCCGGAAGTGATCCACAAACAGCACAAATAGAAAGGCTGGAGAGAACAGTGAAATTTTAGATGATATTGTTGACGAAGCATCTAAGCTGTTTTCAGTTCAGCATACGCGTTGTGCTGTGCATACACTGCAATTAGTAATAAAAGATGGATCGAAAATTGCCAAGCAACTACTCTCACTGGAAAGTTGAGGCAAGTAGCAGTTGCAGCTAGGACCACTAAAATTGATGCTACTCTGCGGAGACGTGCTGGAAAAGGAGCCATTTTGGATCATGCAACAGACTGGGGAATCTCTTATTTGATGATCAAGCGTTTGGTTGAACTAAAAAGCTTTCTTGAAGATCTAGATAACGAAAATGTTTCACTAACTGAAAGCTGGTGGGCACAAGTGACACAGAAAGACTGCTTTCTCACCCTTTTACTATCACCAAGAAGTTGCAATCTGAGGATTTAACACCTGGCAGATTCTTGCTGGAGTGGATGATTACCGTAATTGCTAATGGCATAGTATCTTCAGTGAAAAAAAAAAAAAATGAGGGTCCCTTGCTGGATAATAAAATCCTGTTAGCTGCTATTTACATCCATCCAATGAACCGAATTTTGTTGAACAGTGACCAACTTGCTAAAGGAAAAGAGGCACTCTATGAAGTAGCAATTCGCATGAAAGGGCCACAGGTACCATCTGAAACTCCTAAACTACAGGATGCAGAAGCTAGAAACAGTATCTCAGGATTATCCTCTTCAAATGAAGAATTAGACTTTGAAGCCTACTTGGACAAAACAGAACGTTCAAAAGTAAAACGACGCCGCTTCAATGTGGAAAAACAACCAGTAGATATCCAAATAAAGAAATTTCAGCAAAGTTGTTTAATGGATTGAAAGAAGTGGAAAAGTATGACTTCTCATCAAAACTGACTACAGAAGAAGCCAACCCTGCTTATCCAGAGATTATTAGTGATGTAGCTAGAACAATAACCAAGTCAGTGCTGAAAGACTGTTTTCTGCACTGAAACTAATCAAATCAGATTTGAGGGCTTCTATGAAGGAGTATCTAGCAGAAGCAATTCTGTTTCTAAGAACAATGTTAGATTTTTTTGTACTTCTGATTTAACCCCTATTCTATAGATACAATATTTCTTTAATGAAGTGTTCAATATTTTCATAGCAGTAACTCTGGATTCTTTGTAGTACGATGCATTTTAAATTTTTGGACATGTTAAGAAAGATGTCTGATATTCTTTGACACTATAAAATTTATTGCATTTTTATGGTTTCTTTCGTATCCTTTCACTTTATTGCCTTTTGATAAAAATATAGCCTATTTTATTTATTTTGTGAATTTTAACTTATGTTTAATACTTGAATGTTACTCAGAGTTTGTAACTTCTTTAATGAATGATACAAAAAAGCTATTGTCTTTAAACCCAAACAGGTTAGGGTGCTAAAAAGTAGCCTGATGATTCACGTTGGGAGTGTATGTTGTGTGCTTCTTATCAATATAGGAAATACATGGGGCCAAATATCTAACTACAAATAGAGGAGTCAGAGTTGGCGTCGGAGTCGGTGGCACCATAAACTGTGGCGTCGGGGTCGGAGTCGAAGGTTTTGTGTACCGATCCCACAGCCCACGTATTTGTGTGTGTGTGTGTGTGTGTGTGTGTGTGTGTGTGTGTGTGTGTCAGTGTGGCGTCGTGTGTGTGCATGTTCTGTAGCAGTAAACTGTGTGTGAAGGAAGAAACACACATGCGAGGGACAAATGTTTGCAGAAGGAGGCAAGTTTGAGAAGGAATGTCTATCTTAAATGTGGAAAATGAGAAAGAGAGAGAGTGGGGGGGGGGGGGGAGATAACGAGAAGGTGGAGGGTGGACAGAGCAGTTTAGAGATAGGAATTACGGACCTTAGGAAATAGAGACCTTTCCTTTTCAGAATTACACTTGAATGTGGTAAACTCGGAAACTGTCCGACGTATGGGCTACGTTACATTATGGAAATATTACTGTTCGGGAACACACAGTGCACTTCCTCTTATCTTTTGAACTTTTCCTTTACAGGATTGAGGTGAGCGAAGGCTTCTTTTACACACAGTAGGTTCAGATTGCTTGTATAGCGTGGTCCAGAACGAGTTTGTGTCAAGAGTGCCATGTCGTGAAAGCAGCTCGTAGATTACGTTGTAGCTGAATATGCAAAGTGACATTTTTTCCACTGTTTACCATGTACATATTGTGCGCATTGTACACAGTAATATTGATCAAATGGAAGAAGTCTTTTTTTTTTTTTTAAATACAATTTTACACCTTTCGGCATACACTCAACGCCCTAATTTGAGTGTCAGATTTATCCACCTGTTGCATTTTCACGTTTTAGTCAAGAACAGAACCTTGTTTCAGTTTCGTCTCCTTGATGACATAGTCGAGTTTTGCACTTTCGTCACTCGACTATGTTCAATGTAATTCATGTGCATAGCTCTCCTGTCACACGACCTTACTGCCATTATGTCACATCATGATTTGTAATCGCATACACCCCTGTTTTCTTTTTCGAATCTGGGAAAATACTTCCTTATGGGGTTAAACACACCAGCTACACCATTACTGTTTAAGAAATTTGGTAAGCATGGGACGTCTGTAACAGTTGTCTGTATACGGTGTGTTGCCAGTCCCTAAATATCCCTGCAACAGGCTGCTAACAACAGCACCAAAGAACCCCAGTGAATCGTTCACATGTTGCACGTCCAGTGTTCCAGTGTAAACAATCAAACCTACCAGAGTACCAGTATCACAATCACAAAGCACAAAAAGCTTTAGAATAAACCTATGGCGCTTGGAGGGAACGTACTGCCTGAATAATAATCTTCCCCTGAACAGAACGAGGCTCTCATCGATCACATTATCCTGAAATGGCCTGAAGAATTCTCAAAACTTTTTCCTGGTGTACCTGAGTACGTGCTTGATGCATCACATTTGATCGGTGGGGTCTGGGTAACGTTTATCATCCAGATCGAGGAATTGCATGATGTGTCACAGACAGTCCCTGATCATAAACTTGAAGATGCGTGTAAGTGTCGGTGTATCATGTTTCCAGTAATCCCTCAGAACCTTTATGTTTGTTATATGTGTCGTTAACACAGTAAGTTCAATGAACACGTAAATTTTTGGTGCTCATGTCCCCACCAAACGCTTTATGCGCTTTATGCGGGAGTTTGGTGTTACTTCCTCAGATTTCAGCACATACTCAGCATATTTATTTCATCAACTATGTGTAATGAGGTGAAATGTCCCTCTCAACTTGCAGAATGCGCCCCAAGTTTACCTCCCTCAAATACAGACAAGTCTTGCCTAGGTATACATTATACATTAAAAGTTTAATCACAGAATGTAAAAGCACCACTTATAAAGTAGAAAAAATGGGAACACAATACAGACCTCCTCACTGTTAAAATAATGTCCACTTTTAGCATAAACTGAACTGCAATGGATATATACAAAACAATACTCTTTATTTCTAAAAAAAATACCTCTCTCTACCAAAACATTACTATTGTGGTCCTCTCTGCCTCCGCTCCGACCATATCAACCTCAGCCACTATCTCCCACTCACACACACACCCTGTCCAACACTACCCCCGAAAAAGGAAAAAGGATCTACTTTCTCAATCCCAGCTGATGTAACTCCTCTCATTGGAAACCAGGCTATGTACTCGCAATGTTGTGCCCGTAGGATTAAGTTAGTGTTTTGTATCTGGAGATGTGAGGAATATTCCAGAAACTTTGAGAATTCTGTTTGATTTTCTTTCTCTTTTACCTTACAAAGTTCTTGCACTGGGGAAAATAAGCGTACAGGTACCAAAAATTACAAATAAAAAGAAAAGAAGGAGATTTATACTCGAAAACCTTAAAAATAAAGAATATGTCGAACAACTTAGACGCAAAGTCAAAGAAAAAATAACAAACGAAGGAAACAGTAACATCGACAGCAAACGGGAAAACTTTAAAAGATTCTTTTAAAATGACTGCTGAGGAAGTGATACAGGTTAAAGTTAGTGGAAGCACTAAAAAGAAAAGCACTGCCTGGTGGACAGATGAAGTGGAACAAGCAGTGACAGCAAAGATGAAAGCTTTTTGGAAGTGGAAGTAAACAAGACTACAAGAAGATAGGTTTAACAATGTACAGCTAAGAAATCGGGCTGAATATATAACAGAGGAGCGCAAAAACAGAAGTTTGGCAATGTATAGGGGAAGACCTGAGTAGAGGACAAGAAAACTATTATACAGCATAACAAAGAACTATAGAAAAGGAAATACCGAAGTTACATATGCAGTGAAAGGTGAACAAGGAACTAACCTATTAACAAGATCAGGAGATATATCGGAGAGATGGAGAAGTCATTTTCAAGAATTGCTAAATGCAGGGGATTTAAATGATAATGATATGCAGGAAATCCAAGAAAAAAACCTAGAGGAGTATGAAGATGACACAAGTGTTGAGGAGGTAAGAAGTGCCATTGGTAAAATGAAAAATTGCAAAGCGCTGGGAGAGGATGGGTTACCAGTGGAAATTATTAAGGCTCTTGGAGAGACACCAAGAGTTTGGTCGAGAAATTATAAATGATGCTTGGAACGCGGGAGTAATACCGGAGGACTGGGGAAAAGCCATTGTTTGCAACAACTATAGATGAATTTCATTGGTGTCACATGCCAGCTCATTACAGATGCTTCAGTGATTAAAGATTTGAGCATGACGGCCAATTTTGTCAACAAATTTGCTGGGTTTTCCTCAGGTGTGTGCTACTCACGATGGGATTCTCAAGATTGGATGCATTGTCCGAATCCCGTCTCTTGTTCTTATATTTTTACGCACTTAATAATGAGCTTGTTTTTCTGTTCACTCTATGGAAGAGGAGAAGGTATAGCGATGAATATATTTTGTCTGTCTGACTGTGTGTTTTCTTCATGTCTCAAAAACTCATGGCAAGAAAATCATAGTGCTCCCCCCCCCATCAATATCTAGGTCCTCTTTGACGATGTTCGCTATCCAGTTGTATATTCGCAACATTTTTACTTCAGATAGGCATACAAATGTTGTTGACTTCCCTGCTCTGCTTTGATGCTCGTAACCCAGTACTTGGAATGTAGGTGGGTTGAGACCTGGGATTTTTAATTATCCTTGTTTTCTAAACTTTCTGTTCTCCTACAGGTATGGGAGATGTGGAACACAAGTGTGCCGACCTGCAGGGCCCTTAAATGAGCCATGCTGGCGGAATGTATTGAGTACTAACTACTCGTTCTACCTGTCAATGGAGAACAGCCTCTGTGACGACTACATCACTGAAAAACTCTACAACCCTCTCGTCTTCAATCTGGTGCCTGTTGTGTGGGGAGGTTAGTACTGTGTGTGTGTGTGTGTGTGTGTGTGTGTGTGTGTGTGTGTGTGTGTGTGCGCGCGTGCGCGCGTGCGTGCGTGCGTGCGTGCGTGCGTGCGTGCTTGCGTGCGTGTGTGTGTGCGCGTGCGTGCGTGCGTGAGTGCGTGTATGTGCGTGCGTGCGTGTATGTGTGTGTGTGTGTGTGTGTGTGTGTGTGTGTGTGTGTGTGTGTGTGTGTGTGTGTCCTGAGGGAAAAGTGCATTCACGTTTGATTTTGATCCACAACAAGAGTACCTTCCTCCTTTACCTACAGGTTCTAACTATGATATGTACCTGCCTCCTCACTCCTACATCAATGCTCGTCACTATCACCCGAAGGACCTGGCCCGCCTCCTGCTGCATCTCCACCAGAACCCCGTCGAATATGGCAGGTACTAGATCAGAGGCTTCTTTTACCGATCGTAAGGTATTCAGTTCAGTATCTTTTATTGGTGTGCTTACTTCATATTTTTATTTGTTTATTCAGGTGAACCAAACAGAGGAAAGCATAGAGTACCGTATACTCTTTGGCTCTTTCAAAAATGTCTATTTCTAGGAATCTAAGACAAGAATAACAAAGCAAAAAAACGTCCCTGTCCACCAATTCCTTCTGTAATAATCCGGGAGGAAAAACAACCGTGCCGTATTGGAACTGTCGTGGAAATTGCCAAGGAAATGATGAACGAAACGTAAATAAACATTATCTTAACCTTAACATTAACATTAAAATTGACATTATGGTGCAGGCCTCGTATCCCCTGTGATCCGGGCTGGGAATAAATAATCATTTTGTTACTCCACCGTGAACGTTTTAAGCTGGGATTTAGAAGTTCGATACTTATCAAGTCGACTTTTAATATGAGCACTGAAATGGCTTTCAACTGAATCAAATGTATTTTTACCAGTAAAGTGAACTTGTGAGTGCGTACTGGGCGAGCAAGCATACACCTATAATTGTAATTTCATCTTGGTGTAGACTTTTAATATTTTTGGTGAAGTAGCTGAACAGTAACAAAAGAATAACTGAACTAAAATATTTACTTTCTTATGTTTTCATTCTTCCGCGTTTTCTCTCAGAATGTGCGTATAGCGACGCGCCGTAGCATTTTCCACACGCTCCTAGGGTATGTTATAGTTTCTGACAGCCACATTTTGCGATAGCAGGTCACTTTTTTTTTAGTGCATTCATATGTGTATATCTCATTTCAATCATCAAATCGTTGAAAAAAAATCAATCTAGCATCCGTGAAACCCATTTGAAAATTTGACAAAACATGCCATCCGTCGAATCTGAATTGTCGCTGCGTATTGATTACCTCAACAGTTTTTTTACCTCTCCTTTTATGCCTGCGTTGAAAACTAGTTGGATTACATACATTTGCCATTTCGCCAGCTGTTTTGTTCATCCGTTTGACTGCCTATGTTAGTGTATGTTCTGTACTGGAGTGGTGACTCAGTTGTTTACCTAACAGAATACTGCTATCGAGCTGGACGCATCTATCCACTGGTATATCTGACAACTATTGCTGCTAGCATTATTTTCATCACACAGAGAACGGGGAGCCTTTGTGGTACAGTGGCAGAGTGTGCGTCTCGCACGTTGGTGGGTGTGGGTTCGCCTCCCGCCAAGGTTGTAAAAACTTTAGAAAGCGTTCATAAGGCCACTGACCACTTTGGTGGACACAAGGGGTGCTGTGGTTGAACCAGTGTCGCATACTAGTATGCTTGCACCCAATCGGCCAAAGGCGGGCCGATTACACTTGGTTCACAGACAACACACACATCCAAAGCCACTACACCACAACAATTACACTCACAAGCACTTCTTACCTTACATACAGTCTCTACCAGACAGCCTAAGTCACTGGGTAGAGATAGAGATACATGGCTGTATCGTCCCTGCTTCGGTAGGGATAGGCAGTGGACCTCAACGGCTGATGACGACAGAGAAGGGATGGAATAGTCCACCTGTGGTGTCAAGAACACCAAACAGTCAGCAGCTAATTCACTGAGCAATATTATTCCCCATGAACATGACAGAAGAAATATTCATCTAAAACAAATTTTTGAAATTGTGGCTGATGAAGTGACTGATGCCTGGAGTAGGTCCACCCATCTCTTCAAAGAACCTGTGATCGTGGGAAAGAAGTCAGTTATTCAGAGGCTAGAAAGGGCATGGAGCGCCTTTCCTGACATTTCTAGAGGCAAGGGCAAGAAGAAAGCAGAGATCGAAGAATAGGAGAAGCTTGATTCTCTCTTTGACATAACTAAATGCAGGTGACAGGGCTGTCAGGCTGAGGCACACTGTCTCTGTACCTGTGCCAGGGAGCAAAAGCTCCCTCACTTAGATCTGCGATGGTTGAGGTCTCAATGGGAAAAGCAGGGTAGCAGATCTGCTTATATGATAGGCGCTATGGACGCCAAAGAGACAGCCAGGCAAAGGAAGATGATTAAAAGGAGAAAAACCTCTGATGAGACCATGCAAAAACAGCGAGAAGAAAGAGACACACTCGTTGCTAATGGCTCAGAGATGTGATGTTGCTGACACTACTGTTGATGCAAATGTTACTGCAGAAGATCAGAGTATGGACCTTGAACTGGGAAGTGAAGAAGAAGAGAAAATTGGGGAAGAGCAAGGTGTTACAGTGAATGAAAATCAAAGAAACTATCTCGACATCAGTGGAACAGTGCAGTCTTCTGTGAGATTCGGTGTGTCATCAGCAGCAACAGCGGCAATTTTCACTGGCGCCATATCAGATGTGATACAGGATGGACATTTGCCTGCAGGCAAGATGTATTTGTGCTGCAACGCCAAAAACAGATTTCAGAGCGAGAGATACGATTATGCAAGTAGCGACAGATGAGGGCAAACAACAGTTAGCTGGAAGTGATGTCAAAGGAGTGTTTTTTAATGGACGACGAGATAATACGCTTGTGCTGGAGCAAGACGAGGAGACGAAGTTTCGCAAGAGAGTGGTAAAAGAGAATCATACTCGTATGACGGTCACAGAAGAACCTAAAGGGAGCTATACCACACACTACGCCCCGGAACCAAAGTGCAGGATGGCAAAACCAGCAAAGCAAGCCGGCATTGGTCTCTGTGAGTGGGTGAGGGACAGAGGGCTCGATACATCCACTGAGATGATCGGCAGCGATACTATCGCTGAAATGTCCGTCCGCAAAGGAGGCATGCTCCACCATGTTGAGAGGCTGGTTGGTCGCCGGCTGTTCAGGGTGTTGTTCTGTCTGCATATCAACGAGCTTCCATGGCGGCATCTTGTTGCACAATTGGATGGTCCTAGCTCATCAGGTCACGGGTGGCAAGGTGCAGTAGGCAAGATGCTGGCGGGAGTGAACTCCACGGAGCGGAAAAAGGAATTCCAGCCCATACAGTTGCTTGAGCCTTTAGCGGAGATTCCTGATGATGTGGCAGGGAAGATGAGCAGACAGCTCTGTAGCCTGGAATTTCCTGCGTGCTGTTGTCAATGGCATGCTTGAGCCTGAAGTATCGGCAATGTTGTGTGGCCAACTCTGCCACAGCTGGTGGCTGACAGCCGCGATGCGGTGCCTCATGCTGTACATGAGTCAGCACGACCTCGGCACCCACGACGAAGAGGTGTTGTGACTCCTCGCAACCTGGGTGACCGAGGTGTGCTTACCCATGTTTTACCTCATCAAGGTGAAACACCTTATCAAGGACGGACCCCGCCATCTCCTCACTCTACTCTGGCTCTGGAGACAGCAGGACGAGAGGATGAAGGCTACCACGAAACCCTACCTGCTGTCTGAGGCTTGGTGGGCCCACCCTGAGCCTCTCCTGGTGACTTTGCTCTCTTCTTGCGATTCTGAAGAGAGAAAGTTTGCTGTGGAGATCATCGTCAGTCTAAGGGGAGGAGATGGTAGTGGCAGCAAGGCAGTCCGGGAGTACAAGGTACCGTCGACGGTGAACCTGCAAGCCAACATCTAGCTGATCGACTGGGAGAAGGAGGCGGTGACAGAGCCCGTCTTCACATGCAGTCTCACTTCCTCACAGTTGGAAGACATCAAGAACACTCCTTTAGTCGTACTCAGCTACTCCCTTCACAACCAGAGCTGTGAGCTAGCTGTTAAGCTGGTCACCAAAGCTTCCAATTCTGTGTGTGGCTGGGGCAAGAGGGATGGCTTCATAAGGGTGCAGATGAAGCACAGGGACCTTATGCCTGTGTTCAGGAGCAAAAATAACACTATTATTGTGTTTAAGTAGCTATATGCCGTGCTGGAAGCATTCTTCGGTATGTAGAATATTATTATGTGTTTATTGTTATCCTAAAACATGGTCGAGTATACTGAAAATATTATTATTCAAACTTTTATTTGATCGAAAATCCAAGTTCATATTCTTAATCTGCATGCCTAAATGCATCATAAAAGTGACCTGCAAAATTGAAAGTAATTATTTTTCGAAAATGACCTTAATATGACATACCCTATTTGTGTTCACTGCTCCCGACTTGCCGTGTTAACGAAATGCGTCGGTAAACGCTTGGCTATTGATCGAATGAAAAAAAACAGAAATGGGGCGATTACCATTGCTGATTTCACCCCCAAGACATTGAAAAAACGTCAATGTAAAATTATGAGCGTATTATCCGATATTAAACTGTTAGAATTCATGCAAGAAAACATAGATTTACTACATGATATCTTTTAAAATTTGATTTCATAGTGGAGCATGTCCATTGAAGCCCTCGGTATATTCCCTTAGAAAGCTGGGATTCCAAGGGGTTTCTTTGGTCTCATGAGTATATATATGGCTAAAAAGAAAATTTATTGAATGTATCTACTACTTGCTGAAAGATTCTCTTCTCTATCTCACATAGTACAGAAGTTATTAGCCTCTGATAACCGTCGCAGTCAAGCCGTGTCGTGTCGGACCTCTCATTTTTAAGCTGAACATAAGCATTTTCGCTCGCCACGTTCGTAATCATCATTAAATGCCATGTCCAAAGTTTTCCTGTGGGCTATTTTTAAGTTTTCATAAGCAGTTGACTAATAACTTGAATATGCTCTGAGGGAGGTAGTGGCCGATTGGTTAACCAAGTTTGCTTTAAAGAAGGACACGAGTTCGATCAGGCTGGTTCAAAGAACAGTTTGGCGATTTTAATTTTGT
>JAGKTI010028054.1:0-13067 GCA_018397915.1 Birgus latro | reverse complement strand
GAAGAGGGACACCAACTTCACGGAAGTAAATACAGAACATCCGTGTGACTCTGGCTGCTGTTGTGTCGCGTCCACACGGGACAACTACTGGCCAGCCTGAAAGACGGTCAGCAATGACGAGGAAAGACTTCCCTGCGACGTGAAAGAAGTCGGCTGACACGCTCTCGAAGGGCCTGGTCGGGTAGTCGTCGCACATGTAGGGTTCCTGTTGCTGGCTCGGGAGAAGTTGCTGGCAGGCATCGCAGGCTTCTACCGTACTCTTGATGTCGGCATCGATGCCTGGCCAAAACACAGTTTGACGTGCACGGCGTCGAGTAGCTTCGATCCCTCGGTGACTGTCATGTAGGCGTGCCAAGGTGCGTCGACGTAGGGCTGCAGGAATGACAATCCGGGGTCCGTATAATACCAACTCTCCATCCGCGTAGAGGCTGTCCCGCAGCTTCCAATATGGCAGGGCGGAGGCATGGAGGTCGTAGCGGTTGGTAGGAAACCCATGAGACACGTAGTGGACGAGGCGACTGTAGTCCTGATCCTGGGATGCAGCGGTGCGGAGTTCCTGTAGGGTTCTATCGTCGTCGAGGATGGGTCCCGTTGCCTGGTCATCGGTGGAGGTGGCGGTACTTTGAACGATGCACCTGACGTGGGCAGTTGATGTAGTGCAGAGGTCCTCATCTTCAGCTGTAGGGCGACTAGTAGGGGAGCGGGACAGGGCGTCAGGTATGCACAGCTTCTTTCCCGCGCGCCAAACTGCGGTGAAGATGTAAGGGGCCACTTTCATCTTGAGGCGTTGAAGTCTTGGATTTTCAATGGCATCCAGGGTGTAACTGTTGAGAATCGGGATGAGAGGGCGATGATCAGTCATCAACGTGAAGTGCTGAAGTCCAGATAAGTAGAGACGACATTTAGACATAGCCCATGCAACTGCAAGTAGTTCCAGTTCTATAGTGGCGTAGCGTGTTTCCGTGTCTGTAAGAAAACGTGAGCCACACTGGATTAGGCGCATCTGACCGTGGCCACTGTCTTGAAGGAGGGCGTATCCGAGGCCATACAGTCTTGAAGCGTCTGTCTAAGGTAAGATAACTGGTGATGCTGGGTCGAACGGTGCCAAAACAGGTGGTGAAGTCAGAGCTGTCTTGACCTTCTTGAACGCTTGCTCGTTGTCAGGTGTCCAGATGAAAGACCTTTTGGTGCTCATGAGCGGTCGGAGGGGCTGTGCCGCTGATGAGATATCTGGTGTGAATTCAGCAAGTTGATTGACTGGTCCCATGAATGACCTGAGATCGGTGACGTTGGATGGCGTCGGGAAGTCACGTATAGCCGACACCTTGTCAGGATCCGCTGCAATACCCTGTTGAGAAAGGGCGTAACCACAGAAGTTAACCTGAGGGGCGGCTACATTGAACTTGTCCTTGTTGAGGGTAATGCCGTATTGACGGCATCTAGTCAGCATGAGGTGGATGCGTTGTAGATGTGAAGGGAGATCCTCGTCGAACAGGAGGATGTCATCGACAACCTTCACGCAGTTGGGGATACCCTGTAAGGCAATATCTCCACGTAGACAGTAGGCATCGCCTGTTGCTGAAAATACCATCGGGCCACGACAGTGCTGGAACCTTCCATACGGAGTGATGAACGTGGTCAGATGGCGGTCCTCTTCTGCTAACTCCATCTGCCAGTATCCGTGTAGAGCATCCGCTGTGGTGAAGAACTGTGCCGATGGAGAGATGCTGCGGACGGCGTCGTGGGGTGAAGGTGATGGATGTGTAGGGCGGGCAACTTGAGAGTTCAAGTGGGTGTGATCCACTGTGATGCGGACTCCTCTGTCCTTGGGTACCAGGACCATAGGATGGCACCATTCGGAGGGCTCGTCGCCTGCAGGTGTAATAATTCCTTGTTGCACTAAGGAGTTGAGTTCTTCTCTGACTTGATCCCTGAGGGCGAACGGAATGGGCCTGGGTGTGTGGACCGCGAAAGGTGTAGCACCCGGTTTGAGGTGGATCCGCATCGGGGGTCCTGCCATTTTCTGTAGTGGTCGAGTCTGCAGATCCGTCTTGGACATGAGGACGTCGCTAAACTGGCGGAGAAAATATTCCTTGGCAGCCTCGGGGGAAGTCATGGCAGATGCAGGAATCTGGGCCCACCTGTTAACATGGGTGACTTTCAGAATGGGCTTTGGGAAGTCCGGAGGTACAAGGGCAAGTGCTCTGCAATGTTCACGGGAGAGGAGAGCAGTCTGGATACTCTCATGAACATGGATAGTGGCTAAGCACGACTTGCGACCTAGGCGGAGTGTCGCCTGAAAACATCCCACAGCCGGTGGCATGGATGACCCATCTGCTGTCAAGACGTCCGTTTGAGGTGGAGGTGCAAGTCTTGACCGGGGGATGTGGAGTGCCTGCAAATGTGTGGTCCCAATAACCGTGATGTCTGCACCTGTATCAGGTATGAGTTGCAGGGGTGATGAGATGTCATCGAACGACAGGGAGACAGTAACAGGTGTGGGGGACTCGGCATCCACGGTGGCACCCACGAGACGGCAGCTGGTGCGTGACTGGGTAGATGGCGAAGGGTTGGATCCGCTTGAGCTTGAAGATGAAGCTGGAGAATTGGGACAACTGTTCTTCTTAGACCTGCACACATTCGCAAAGTGTTCCTGTTTTTGGCATGCATGACACTGAGCATCCTTAGCAGGGCATTTCTGGGTGTGGGGCCAGTGACCTCTACGGCTGCAGTTGAGGCATGTGGCACCCTTGGCTGGGCACTGTCCGGAGTCATGCTTGCGAGAGCAGTACTGGCAGGGGGCACTGGTATTATGTTGCTGGTTGGCGGACTGGCGAGAACCCTGGTGTGAAGAACGACGAGAAGTCCCCTTCTGCTTGTTCTTCTTGTAGGATGACACTGCGTTGATCTGGCTGGGGGCTGATGCAATTGCTGATGAAGTCGCTCTTGTTGACTCGTAGGAGCGGCAGCAGGTGACGAAATCTGCAAGGAAGGAGGAGGGTTGGAGGGCAATAAGGCGTTGAATCAATTCTTCATCCCTCACTCCCATTAAAATGACCATCTGCAATTGTCGTTCAGCGCAGGAAGCAGGATCTCCGGTGCACAGATCAACCTCATCGGCGAGATCCTTGAGACGAGCGTAGTAATCCACGAATGATTCACCCACTTCTTGTTTGCATGACAGTAACTCCCGACGTCGTAATGCTTCATTTCGGAGGCTTCGGAAATGTCTTTGTAAGGCATCTAACACCTCTGTGAGAGAGAGTGACGTGTCGTGAGGGATGCCCAGTGTGTGCGATAGCAAGCGTTGCACGTCCAATGATATGCAGGTCCTCAGGTGGATCAGCTGGGCTGATTGGTGGAGTCTGTCAAGTCCAACTAAGGCCGCATAATCCTCAAAACGTAGTCTCCACTGTCGGAAAACTTGATACGTTGCATCTTGTTGCAGTAGAGGAGGTGGGTGGACCGTAGGCTTGCTAATAATCGTAGGCGGTTGCACACATGTAGCTCCTGAAGGTGGGTTGGTAACTCCTGAAGGCTGGAGTGTCGCTGCAAAACCAGGTGGTGGGGGTACTGGGAGAACTGGAACAGGATTTTCAGGCTGCAGGGGTTGCTGTTGCTGAAGGGTAGACCGTAGCTGGCCTGACAGCACAGTAAACAGATCCAGGAATTGCCTGTTGTTCTCCTGTTGTGCTTGCTGTATACGTTGTCTGAATTCTTGCTCCTCTTGGCGTCGTCGATTTTGCTCTTGTATGTTAGAATGTTGCAAGAACTGGATCAGGTGTAGAATATCATTGTTGTGGTCACCTGGCCTGTTTGGTGTAAGTAGTGGTGGCAACTGTGATCCATCGTCCTCCTCTGGATCACCTTGCTGATCCGCAGAATAATGATCCATGGTGAGTTAGGTGTCATAGGAAGGCTCAAGATCAGCAGAATACGACTGTGGCATTTAATTTCCTGTAGGTGCCCGCAGGAACGTACGACGACGAGTTGAAAAAAGGTAATTTGTAAGGTAGCGAGAGAGTCAGTGAGTGAGGCGGGCGGTAAGTGAGTGTGTGCGTGCGTGTGTATGCGCGAGGGGGCTGAGCTTAGCGAGTGACGTGGAGGAGTCAGTGGGGTATCAGAAGTCGATGCGGGAGGACGTGACTCTAATGCTCCGTGGAGTCAGACGTTTGCACCCCTGCGTGCGAGAAACTGTGGCGTCGGCAACACTGCAATGGCTGACGCCACTAACCGTAACACATGTAAACACTGAACACGCACTTCACTACACTGCACTGTACACTGTCACCGCTCTTCACTGTACACTGTCACTGTATGCGCTAATATGCTGGGCACTAGAGCGCTAGTATTATGTCCTGGGTACTTGTAAAATGGAGGTGGAGCTAGAAATCCAAGCAGGCAGGCGGGAAGTAAGCACTCAGTGGGTCCAGCCGATATTAGCTTCTGTATCTCGTAACTTGGTAGCTCTAAAGGACTACTCACTGCGCCATGATGGGGGTCTTTACACTGTACAAACACTGGAGAAGGTATTGAAGAAGAGTAGGTCCTTTTCCCTTATTTATTAGAGCTACACAGGAAGCTAACGTGAGCAAGAAGTGGTTGAGCCTCTTCTCACCCACTCCCAGCGACCACTGAAAGTATATACAGCGTTTGGCGGGAAATAGGAAAGCAATGTTGCCGCTACATTAGTAAACGTGCCACGTTGCATAATCCTTCAGTATGGTCTTACAATGAATGAAGTGATACCTGTAAATGCAGTAGTGTAAGTGTACTGACATGCACATGTGTAATTAATGTGTATAATCTGCAAGATAGTAAATGCATGTAAATGAATGCAGTAATAAGAGACAATGTACAAAATGCAAGCAAGGTAAATATCACACTTTACGGTCATAGGCTGTCTGTAACCACTGGTAATTGATATCTATACAATAACCATTCGTCCATTGTGAGCCCGAGCTGTTTACGCTCTAGTATTAATGACCAAGTTCCATTTAGGCAACTTTTGGTCCAACCTTGCAGTAGTTCCACTTCGGTAGGTTCCGATTAATTAAGTCAATTTACATTTCACTCAAGTCAGCTAGACCAGTGGTACAAACTCAGTATATTGTGTGGATTGAATTATTTATTTATTTTCGGCACTGGAATCAAAATCTTAACAGAAATCTTTATTGATTCGCAGTATTTCCCTGTCAAATGCTAGTCTCTTGGAACGGCAATCAGCAGCCGTGAGTAAACACGCTACGACATCTTGCATATCCCATACAGTTATTTAACGTTTATTACCAGATCTTCACTTGCGCACGCAAGTTTCTGAAACAGAATGATTATATGCAGTCGTCTTCAGCTTCAAATTAACCATTCTGTTCTTCAGTCCTCGGCCAAGTTCACCAACAACATTATCCTGAAGTTATTTTACTTCTATATCACATTCCATTATAGCACGCTGTTGGAATGCAAGTCTCAGATATCTACCTCCACATTGCAAGCACCTTGCAATCCATTTGCACTCTAAAGCATATTTAATCGCGGCCATCGACCTCGATTTACTTGCTACAGCCGCAAGATTCACTTGAAGTATCTTGAATACAAATACAATAATCTTGTGTGGAAATTTCTTAACATGATTTGGTTGCTACTGCTACCATAACTTTTTGTGGAAATTGAAAAAAAAAAAAAAAAAATAAATTTAATACTACATACTACCATCATTTTATGTGGATTTTTTTTAAAATAAGTTTAACGTTACTTGGTACCATCATTTTTTGTTGGAATTTCTAACATTGTCAAGTTTTTACTTGCTAACATAATTTATTGTGGAAATTTTTAATACTGACCACTTTGTTACTATCTAGCATCATTTTTTGTTGAAAAATTTATAATTGATCAAAAATGTTAGTTGATACGTTGATACTGTCTGAGAAGGCCTCCACCGGGTGGAACGCTGAATCGTGGCCGAAGAGCAAAGGGAGAACCGCAGAGTTTTGATCATTTTAGTGCTTGCCCTTTGGCTTTTAGGCACGATTCAGCATTCCACCCTGAGGAAGTCTTCAATTGATCACTCAATTATCCTACACTGCCTATTTTTTTCATAAATCCTTTATTTCGAAAACCATTGTTTTGTCTTCACAGTATATGCATTTCTTTTAATGTAATACATGTGTTCACTCTAACAGAATTGCTCATTACTTTTTGCAGAGCGTTTTTTTTTTCTTTTTTTTTCCCCACCAGCAAACTTTCTCATCACCAAATAGATCAGCTAGCATCAATATTCTACCGTTTGACACTAGGTCAATCTCTATTATTGCTATCCACACTTTCAGCTCCTTGACTATTACATACCAGTACACACTGAAAGATCAGTGTGATGTGATACACCATATTTGTAACTGTAGTTCACAGTTAATTTGTCACTAGTTTATTCTCTACCATCCGATACACCTTATTTATCTTTTTCATTTTCTTTACAGATGGGATGAAACCATAAATACGTGGATTGATATTTATAAGATTCATCGGCCCAAGCTTCTACAGAACATAGAGGAGTTGATGAAAATAGCACAGGAAATGAGAAAAACCAGTTGGGATGTAGCAGTTGCCCAGACCACAGGAAGCTCAGTTGGCCTGGCGGCAGGGGCTTTAGGACTGGTTGGCATAATACTGACTCCGTTTACGTTTGGTGCCTCTCTCATTGTGGCTGGTGTAGGTACTGGAGTGGGTGTAGCTGGTGCCGCCACGCATATTGGGGCGGGAATAACCAAGGCCGCCATGTTCAACAATCGCATTGACAGGGCTAAGATGATAATAGAAGAGATTAATCAATCTCTTGCAGATATAAACAAAGCACAAGAAGCTTTAAAGGAACTCTTAACACTCTTTCATGCAGGAGAAAATGTTTGTCGGCTTGAAGCTTCCTCAGATTCATTCCAAAAGGAAAAGGTACTTCACATTGATTCCAGTCAAATAGGGAAACTTACACAGTTGCAGAAATTCATATCACAACTTACTACAAAAGCAGTTCCTGAGGTCGTAGACGTTGCTACCGAAACTGGCGCAGTCGCTGCCAAATCATCCACTAAACTTGCCTCCTTGGCATCTAGAGTAGTTGGTAGTGTAGTGATTGTTGTTGCGATGGGCCTTGACATTGCCGACATTATCAGTAATGCTAAAATACTGAAGAAGAGTTACCAGCCACAAGCAGTAAAGCAGATTAGTGAGAGTGTCGAGAAATTCATAAATTATTTAAAAGATATTGATGATATGTATGAGAAATTGAGAAGCCAATAAACCCTCAGAGAGTATTGTCATTCTGTTTTTCAGAATTGCTGTCTGTCTGTCTGTTTCTCCTCCTCCTCCTCCTCCTCTTTCTTCTTCGTCTTCTTTCTTAACTTCTTCTTTCTTCACTTTTTCTGTCTTCACTTCATTCTCCACTTCCTTCTTCTTCATCATCATCTTCTTCATCGACGTTTTTTTCGTCTTCAAAATTGTTTTAATCTTTGTGTTTGGCTGCTTTGATTTCGTCTCCTTCGACTTCCTTGGATTCGCCTTCGATGTCATCTTTGTTGACATCGTTTCCGTCACCATCATCATCATCATCACCACCACCATTATCTTCTACTTTTTCTTCTCCATCTTATCATTGCTGCTGATGCTGCTACCACTGTCACTGCCGTTGTGCTGCTGATGCTATAGTTTTACAAGGAAAATGAAAAACCGAAGTTACCACCAAAAATCACTATTATATTCACCTGTCTACAAATCAATGTGGTTAGGTCCTAGTGTGCTTTCATTATCTCCTTACGTTTTCTATCTATCTATATATTGCAAGACGCCGTAATCCCGTAAGGGGTGGCCACAAACTAATCGCCTCCATGTCGCTCTGTCCCCCACCATTTCACTGCCCTGCTCCCAGTTCACACACCCCTCTCTTATATACCTCTCCACTCCATCCCTTCATCTCATCCTTGGCATCCTCCCCCCTCCACCTCACATACACTCTCCTCGTCAGTCTCTCACTCTCCATCCTCTCCACATGGCCAAACCACCTTAATGTGTTTCTCCTAACGCTTCCCATCACATCCACATCCACACCACAACGCTCCTTCACTTCCTTATTTGTCAGTCTGTCTCTCCATGTAACTCCACATGCTCCTCTCAAATAATTCACTTCCACTGCTTTCACTCTTGACTTCTGTTCCTCCAACAGGGTCCAAGCTTCACTTCCATACGTCAGAGTTGGTATCACAATAATGTCATGTAGCAGCTTTTTCACTTCCGTGCTCACTTCCCCGTTTCTTATCACTGCATTCAAGGAACCAGCAACCATTCTTCCCTGCTGCACCCTCCCAAGCACTTCACCCTCCAGACTTCCATCCTTACTCATCACACTACCCAAGTACTTCAATGCACTCACATTCTCCATATCCTCCCCATTCGATTTCACTGTACATTCACTAACTTCACTTCTCTCGAAGACCATCACTTTACTCTTCCCTACATTCACTTTTAGATTCCGTTTCTTACACACTTTCCCAAACTCATCTACCAAGCCTTGCAGCTCCCCTTCGTCTTCACTTAACAACACAGTATCATCTGCGAACAACAGTACAGGGAGTTTCCAAACACTGTCCTCTCTCACTAGGGCCACTCCAACATCCACTGCCCTACCTTGTATCTCCTTTATAACCCCATCCATATACAGATTGAACAACTATGGAGACATGACACATCCTTGTTTCAATCAAAACTTCTGGAGGAAAAATTCACTCAATGCACCATCCACACACACTGCAGCCTTAGCATCCTCATACATACTCTTCACGGCCTTCAACAACTTCTCGTCTACTCCATATACTCTTAATACTTTCCACAATCCTTGTCTATCCACCCTGTCATGTGCTTCCTCCAAATCCATAAAGGCTGCATACAACTTCTTTCCCGTCTCCAGAAACTTTTCCACTAAAGATCTAAGAATGAATATCTGATCTACACAACCTCTCCCCTGCCTGAAACCTCCCTGTTCTTCTCCAACTAATTCCTTTGTTATTTCCCTAACTTTGTCAATAAGTATCCTACCATATACTTTTCCTATTTCACTAAGAAGGCAAATGCTCCTATGATTGCCACACACATCTTTTTCCCCTTTTCCTTTGTACAGGGGAATTATTATACCTGATTTCCAATCCTCCAGGACTCTACTTTCCTCCCAGGCCAATCTGCACACCTTCCACATCCATTCTATTACTATCTCTCCCCAGTACTTCAGCATTTCACAGCACACTCAATCAATTCCTGGGGCTTTCCCCATTTTAACTGTCTTCATTGCTTCCACAACTTCCATCCTACTGATTTCTTCCTCTGTTCCCATATCCCTCCTTCTCCCAGCCATTCCCCAGCCACTTTTACTTGCATTACTTTCATTCTCTATGTTCAATAATTCATTAAATTGTTCTCTCCATCTGTTCACTTTTTCTCCCATCTCCACAAGTAATCTACCATTTTTATCTTTCACTCCCCAACTAACTTCTTTGGCACCCTATCTAACTCTCTTTACCTCATTCCAGAACATTTTCTTACATTCTCTCCACTTTGCACTCAAATTCCTTCCAAAGTCCTCATCCACTTTCTTCTTACTCTCTCTTACTAATCTTTTCACCTCTCTCCTCCTCTCTACATATAGCTCTCTCTTTTGCCTCTCAACTTCTTCGACGCCCTTGTTCCTCACCCACTCACTATATGCTTTCTTTTGTGCCACAACTTCTCTTACCTCTTCAGTCCACCATGTTGTTCCCCGAACCCCCTTTAGTCTTTTCTTCACCCCACACACCACCTCACATGCTGCAGAGATTTCTTCTGTGAATATCCTGCACACACCTTACGTTTTACTTGCGGTAATTTTATTTCCATGATTCTGTAAAACCACAGTTTATTCAAGCCACAGGCCAATGTGGCTTATGATCATGGTGATTTCTTAGCCCATACCCGTCAAAGAGATGAGGTTTAGGACTAATGGTCTGGTGTTACTGAGGCAGAGGATTTGATTAGGCAGAAAGAGAGTTGGCACTTGATTCAGGCTACAACAGAGATCCGGGATTGATGCTGCTCCGATAATGTCACAGCCAGTCTGGACTAGAGTTTTTCACGTAGAACCAACACAAATAATTTTAACCCAAGACGTCCCGATAACGTATGGATACATTGCAACGTTTTGTCACTCTGAAACCCGATAACGTATCTATACGTTGTGCAATTGCAAGGTCCGTCATTTCCACAATTTTAAAATTTCGTATGTAGACACTGGACCTTCCTCTACCTGCCACCAGGTGGGAACAATGCCCACCCCACGTGACCCCCCGCGCACGCCATTGTTTCGGAAACTCACCTGTTAGCAGTGACCTGGCCTGTATAGACATACTGTGCCATGGTACGAAATTCAAGGCGAGATTGATTCCCCAATTGATGACGATGTGGAGGACAAATATTACATGGAGCCAGAGGAAGAAACGTGCAGAAGTGATGAGGAGGTAATGTCGCAAAGGAAGGTGCAGTATGTTGATGTGTTCAGTGAATGAAACGACGCTTATATCGCCTATATTATTGTGTGAAAACTAATATATTCTTGTAGTACATATAAATTCGTACCAAGTAAACAAATATATACCTATTCTGGGCGGTTTGCAATAGTTACCGCTACATAGAAAACACGACACTTGCAACGTAGCTCCAGAGAACATGGTACAAGGTGGTTTAATGGGTCACCTGTTTAGACCACTTCTAAGCTCGGGTGAGCACTTCTGGGGGCATTTTCCAATGTTTCTCATAAACTGCGGAGATTTTAGCCAAAAAAAAAAAAAAATTCGGAACTCTGCCGGGATTGGTGGTGGGGGGGGGGGGCAGTGGTGAAAAGTTGGTTGGGATGTGGTGGGTTAAGAAATCCTGTGGAGCGAACTCTACATGGTCTACGTTTTGTATTCTTCCTTGATAATTTTTCCCTTTGATATGCTACCTCCAGAAAAAATCTGTGGTGACACAATACCATTGGGTCTAAGATCCTAATGTTAATCAGCAGCCACTGCCCCAGTGTCCAGACATCTCATACACTGACATCTTCTCTTGCCTCGCTTGATATGTTAGTTATTCTTTGGATGACGTGCCCCCTGTCTCTAAGCAGCAAAGCTGGCTCTGGGGTGACATTATGACATTTCTTGTAGCATCTTCTCAGTAAGGTCACGTACAGAAGACTATAGTTCAGCTTTACCAGCTAATAGTGAGAAAGAAATTGTAGCACATTGCATTTTGTGTGTGTGTGTGTGTTTACCCAACGAGTGTCTTAACCCGCCGAGTCCCACCGACGTACGATGCACGTCGCTACTTTTTTCCGTGGACAGACCCAACAATGTGCATTGTATGTCACTCAGTTGCAAGGCCCATTGTATGCACATTTTTCAACATTCGCGGGTGATTTTTGGTAGGCATATGTGGTAGACCTTCCTCTACCTGCTGTCAAGCGGGGATACTGCCTGGCCCCACCTAACCCCTTTTCCCCCCCTCCCCCCCACCTGGGCAATTCACCTGTTAGCAGTAGCCTGGCCGGTAAAGGTATGTTGCCCCACGGTCTCTCCAATGACGAAATTCACGGTGAAAGTGATTCCTGAGGTGGAGGACTAAGAACAAAGAAGCTAGAGGTAGAAACAAACAGAAGTGATGAGGTGGTACTATCATAAAGGATGGTGTCATATACTGGGGTTTTGGGTGAGTGAACAATGCTTATAAACACCTATATTATTGTGTGAAAACCAATATAGAGTTGTACTACACATAAATTCGTACCAAATAAATGAAATAAATATGTAATTTAAAGTGGCTTGAATTAGTTAACCCTTCCATAGTTCGTTTTCTTTAGCCAGGTACCTGAAAAAGAAGGAAAACGTAAGGTTGAGTGACACCTGTATCAACATTTCTAACCTTAGTATCGCGATTCCTCTATGAATTTTCGATGTTTCTCACCAAAAGCGAAGGTTTCAGTGAAAAAAACAAAGTCAAAAATCGGTCGGGATCTGGGGGTAGGCTGGGTAAAAAACCGGTCGGGACTGGACGCGTTAATCTCTGAGTCAGATGATGAAGTACGATGCCATATCATTGTTTAGTAATTTCTATTGGTGATGTGAGTGATAGAGGTTTATGGAAGTTTTCGTGCATACATATGGTCATTTGTAAATTTTAAGAATATACGCAACAGTTTATGATTTATGTAATATGGCACCTAACTGGAGCTCTGTTTCTCACTTCGTCTGATGTTGATTAAAAACTAACTATTGTTGATTTCGAGACTGTTAGCTGGGAATAAAAGTTCTACTGTTTGTTGTATATTAAAGAGGCACCAACTTATTCCGTACTGTTTAATAGGGCTACAGTTTCTTAGAATTTTCTGTGGGTGATATATATCTATTCTTTTCTAAAAGACTCATCAGGAAACCGACTCGTTTAAGAACCAAGCACATTACAGCTGTCATGTTTTAGATCCATTAAGAACGACTAATATACACCATTAGCACACTCTGAGATACTGTCTCACTTATTATATAAAAGATTTACAAAAATTTCTGCCAAACCTTACTGTAGTGCCGTAATTTTAAGTATAGTATAAGTCAGTATAAGCTAGTATTATAAGTGTAATCTTAAGCTTAAGTATTATTGTAAATGTAGTCTGCACAGTTCAGGTTTAGCCGTTAAGTCATATATTTAAATTTAATCTTAGTTAATCTTCATATTGTGAGTATGATTTTACTACTGATAGGACTAAGTCGAGAATTGTTACAAATGTGATTAACTTTTATACATATGAACCAGCCGCTTCCCAGCGAATGCGCATAGCCGCGTAAGCTTTAGCAAGAATCAACAATCGCGAATGGTTTCCTGCATACTCTGATCGAGAGATTTACTTAATGATGTTACTAGTGCCCCTCTTTTGAACTATGTAGTGGTGAATTACAGGTCGTCTGAGTTATGATTGTTAATAATAGTCATTTGTGAGCACGAAATTTGCGTTATTGGCCTTGCATTGC
>JAGKTI010028052.1:0-13068 GCA_018397915.1 Birgus latro | reverse complement strand
GCTTCACCAGTCTCTGCACTGTCCTCAGTCTAACACCATCTGATTTGCAATAAATGGGAGTTTGTGGCCAGCTTTGTATAAAGTAATCACTTCCACACGTTTGTCCTTGCTTGTGGTTACTTTAGGCATGATGAGAATGTGGTAGGTAACCAAATAACTGTGTTATTTGAGTCAAAACATTCCCTCGTGGTGCATCACACACAGAGACAATCCTCCTCCTGTGGCTGCCCAAACATTACTGAGGGTGCTCCTGTGGTGCCAAACCAATCAAACAGGGTTGCCAGCTCCCGTTGAAAAAGCGTCGGCTCATTTCGCATCACAGGGGAGGGTAGTATTGACCCTACTTCACTTAACGCGAAAAAGAATGACATCGGCAAAAAAACGTCAATACTTTCCGCGCCTACTGTACACCTAATGTATCTAACACGTGGCTTAGGCTGTCTGGTAAAGACTGTATGTAGGGTGAGAAGTGCTTGTAAGTGTGAATGTGGTGTTGGAGTGGCTTTGGATGTGTGTGTAGTCTGTGAACCAAGTGTAATTGGCCCGCTCAAGCCATCTGGGTGCAAGCATACATTATAGGATGAGACACTGGCTCAATCACAGCACCCTTTATGTTCGCCAAAGCAGTACTTGGTCGGAAGAAAGCTCCCAAAGTTTATTACCTTGGCGGGGCGTGAACCCTTGTTCTTCAGTGTACGAAAACGCACACTTTACCATTGTACCACAGAGGCTCCCCGTTCCCTCTATGCCATATATACGTATGTGCATATACGTATGTGCATTTTTTTGTTTGTAATATGAGTTACAAATACATACAACCTCCATTCCTGACACATATCCTTCAGGTGCTTCCCGTTATCATTTTCTCTTGGTACTCCATTGCAACCCATTATGTCATCCTCAGGACCAGTGTCTACTCTTTCATTCATATTGCCCATTATGGTCACTTTATAACTTCAGAGCATTTCTCCCACTGGTTCATCCATCTCATCCCAAAACCTTTCTCTCTCTCACTCCTGTCATCACAAGGTGCATATGCTACAATCACTCCCAGTTTCACTGTCTCAAACTTGAATCTGACATACATAACATCTTGAGCTGTTACATTTGTAATCTCTCATTCCATTCTTCCACACCTTATTCATCAACAAAGCAACTCCTTCCTTGCATAATCCTCGCTCATTCATGGCCAAGCTTACACATTTCACACCCTCCCATTCCTCCACTTCACACCCTTTCATAATGCCATCATGGCATATCTTGCACTCTTGAACACATTTACCACTTCCACCCTCTTGCTCTCTTCATTCACACCTCTCACACTTCACTTTGTCATGCAAATCTGCCCATTTGGTTGGGACCCTGGGCAGGTATTGGGCCCTCTGAGGACCTCCAAAATGTCTGCCATGATTAAGTGATTTTAGATAGGGGAATCTAGGGGACACTTAATCTGGCCATAAACCCCGGTTATATGGTTACCACCCAGCGTAATAAATGGTTTCCTGGGTACAGGAAACCATTTGGCTTGTCAGTCAGTGTAGAGACCATGAGGCATTCGTACAATGAGTGAGTGGATGATGGGCGTCCCCACCTACCATATCTGTTTGGGAGCAAATGTGGATAAAACAAAAGTGATGATATCTAAGGTTTGTGCTGGTAATGTCAAAGCAAAAGAATGTGGCCATGTGCAGCATACCCCAAGGGTGTAGGAAGTATGTAACTCCATCTTGCTCAGTGTTTGCGATAAGTGGGTTCATGAGAGAGGTAGTGTATTACAAGCAGGCTGCAAATAATGTTGATTCCGTGTGTGCAGTGTGCAGTTTACTGCCAGGGTGTAGGAAGTAACTCTATCTTGTGCAGTGTTTGTGATAAGTGGGTTCATAAGAGATATAGTGGTTTTAGAAGTAGGCTGCAAATAATGCTGATTTTGTGTGTGGGGCATGTTTGGGAGAGCATGTAGAGATTGGGAGAAATGAAAGGATTGATCTTGCTGGAGGATCTCTTGAGTGTGTGGAGTTTTGTTATTTGTGGGAAATGTTGTGTGTTGAGGTGGGGGTGAGCTCTGTGGCTGGGGTGGGGAGTGGTTGAAGGAAGTTCAGGGAACTGATACCTCTCTTAATGCTGAAATGGCTCTCCCTCCATGTTAAAGGAGCCTTGTATGCACCATGTGTTAGGAATGTAATGCTGTATGGTAGTGAGACATGGGCAGTATAGGAGGAAGATATTCATAAGCTCAGACATGCAGAAATTACCGTGATTAATGGATGTGTTGTGCGTCCTTGAATGCGAGGCCTGAGGGCTAGGATTGCAATTGAAGAGTTGAAAGGAAGGATGGGACTTGAATGGGATTATGATGAGGAGGGATAGATTGAAATGGTTTGGGTATGTAGACCAGGTGGAAGATGACAATTGGGTATGGAATTTGAGAGGTGTGAATGTTGAGGGTAGGGTTGTGAGAGACATACCAAAAGAGACCTGGGATAAGGTCATAGTGTCACCTCAGGGATAAGGGACTAAAATGGGAGGCTACCAGAGATCAAGCTGCATGGAAAGCTGCTGTTAAGGTGACAACGCCAACACATTCAAGCATGTTGGATCCTTCATAAACGATATGATACGAACCATGTCAGAGTACTATAGATTTGTGGAGATCATCTTGCATTCACATGGCAGAGTTACAGTATCAGTGGTAATAATGACTTTCCTCATCACAGATTGAGAACACAGACACACGTGCCATCCAGCTACAGACTCATCCCAATGTAGACCGTGACCTTTGGCGTTCTCGAGGCCAGATTGGCATGAAGATGTCCAATAAACCGTTTCCACACAACACTGATGTTGGTGTGCTGAAGTGGCGATTCCAGACCTCTGATGACTCCCATGCTCCACTTTCTAGTAAGTTACTAGTATAGCTCTTTTACCATAATGATGCCCAGATTTTCATTGATTTACATTTTGCAGCTTCTTTCATGTACCTCAGTGGCAGAAGTAGACAGTACTATGGCTCTGCATTCTTGTCAAAGCACCTCTTTGTGACTAGCACTATATTCTAGTGTTAATCTGTTGTTACAACTAGGCATTCAAGATAAAGAGAAAGCAATTTTAGGCCAGAATAAAGCAAAAAGAGTTTAGTTCATCTAGTGTTAATCTTTTGTTACAACTAGGGATTCAAGATAAAGCAATTTTAGGCCAGGTTAAAACAAAAAGAGTTTAGTTCAGTATTAGTTGCAACTTCAGGCTCATCTGGCTGTGAATCTTGTGAATTGCAGGGTGAAGCTCCTTCTCAGGAAGTCCATCCTCCTCCTCTTGGGGTGCATAGGGAGGGAGGTGAGGGATATTTGTATAACTGGACAGCTCCACCACCCTGTTATAGTAATGCCACCACGTGAAGGCATCCTTCTCCAGCACTGAACATAAGAGTACAACCACGGAATGTACTGGTTGATGGTCAGTTTTTCTTTAAAGTAAACAATTTATTTGGATGATGGATATGCTGAATTATCCTATGATACAGTTAATTTGACAAACCACAGTAAAAATTTGGAGATATAAGCCTTCCAAGTTGCACAAAAAAAGGTTGATGGCAGTGCGAGCCGCAAGTGGCCATGATGTCATAAACCTGCCAACCCCGGTGACAAAACACGACTGTGATCCCCAGCTAAGTTGTGTGATTGTGGTTCTCTTGATTAGCCATGCTTTGCATCATCATGGCCAGATCAGCAAATGACCACCATTGGTGCTTTGTTCCACTGTGCAAGAACACAAATAGAATCACACCAGAAAAATGATTCATCACTTTTCCTAGAGATGAAAACCAAACGCCTTTGGTGGCGAGCAGAAGCTCCTAATTATGCCATCACAGCTGGCAACTCTGAACTCATATTGCTATGAAGTGTTCCAAAGAAATACCGAAACGGTGATCACTTACCGAATCGGCACGTTTAAATGGAAAATATAATTTTTATTACCATGTAGGTTCGTGCACACCTAATTATCTGAAATCTGGTAAAAAAAAGGTTTAAGAGCTAAAATGTGCTAGAGTTAGTGCATATTTCTCCTTCAGGTCCTCAACATGCATCAACAGACTTTCTATCTATCTATCTATTGCCAGACGCCTCAATCCCGAATGGGGTGGCCACAAACAAATCACCTCCATGTCACTCTGTCCCCTGCCATTTCACTACCACGCTCCCAACTCACAGCCCCCTCTCTTATATACCTCTCCACTCCATCCCTCCATCTCATCCTCAGCCTCCCCCTCCCTCTCGCCCCCTCCACCTCACTCACATACACTCTCCTCGTCAACCTTTCACTCTCCATCCTCTCCGCATGCCCAAACCACCTTAACGTGTTTCTCCTAACGCTTCCCATCACGTCCTCAACCACACCACAACGCTCCTTCACTTCCTCATTTGTTAGTCTGTCTCTCCATGTGACTCCACATGCTCCTCTCAAATAACTCATTTCCTCTGCTCTCACTCTTGACTTCTGTCCTTCCAACAGGGTCCAAGCTTCACTTCCATATGTCAGAGTTGGTATCACAATACAGTAAAACCTCGATATAACGGACTTCAGTAGACTGGAATTCGCTTTTATCGGACTCGAGGAGCTACCGGACTAAACTCCTATATATCGGAAAAAGTCCGATATAGCCAGAAAGCAGTCCGGACTGCCTGACAACTTCAGCTATGTTCACCACAATAAGACAAGTAAAAGACATGTTTTTCAGTGCACAGAACAGTATTATTATGCCATTTGATTTATGTAGTGAAGGTATAACACAGCACAATACTGCAATGGTGGTGAAAACTACCGATGCAATCCGGACTAATGTCTGATATATCGGAAAAAGTCTGGATTAGCAGGGGTAAGTCCGGATGTCGCTTTTATCGGAAAATCGCATATTTCGGACTGACCTGAGCCCCAATTAGTCCGTTATAGTGAGGTCTTACTGTACTGTCATGTAACAACTTTTTCACTTCCATGCTCACCTCCCTGCTTCTTATCACTGCTTTCAACGAACCAGCAACCTTCCTTCTCTGCTGTACTCTTTCAAGCACTTCTTCCTCCAGACTACCATCGTTACTCATCACACTGCCCAAGTACTTAAATTCACTCACATTCTCCATTTCCTTCGCATCCAATCTCACTGTACACTCACTGGCTTCACTTCTCTCGAAGACCATCACTTTACTCTTCCCCACATTCACCTTTAGATTCTGTTTCTTGCACACTCTCCCAAACTCATCTACCAAGCCTTGCAGCTCCCCTTCGTCTTCACTCAACAACACAGTATCATCTGCAAACAACAGTACAGGGAGTTTCCAAACACTGCCCTCTCTCCCTAGGGCCGCTCCAACATCCACTGCCCGACCTTGTATCTCTTTTATAACCCCATCCATATACAGATTGATCAACCATGGAGACATGACACATCCTTGTTTCAATCCAACCTTCAAATGGAAAGATTCACTCAGTTTGCCATCCACACGCACTGCAGCCTTAGCACCCTCATACATACTCTTCACTGCCTTCAACAACTTCCCATCCACTCCATATATTCTTAATACCTTCCACAAACCTTGTCTATCCACCCTGTCATATGCTTTCATTTTGCATAAATATTGATTTAAAGCGCAAATAAATGTACAGGTGGCTTTCAGCATTTTGGGGGTTAGGGGACACAGACTGCTGTGAAAGTGGAAAATCCGCGAATATTCGGTGCCCCCCCCCATCCCCCTTCAGCTGCAAATCACCCCTTGTGAGCAAATATGCAGATACTGTACCAAGTAAACCATGTGTGGGACCTGAAAGCAGCATAAAATATCACAAATAGTAACAGAGCAACTGTATAAAAAAGTTTAACAAGAAATAAGTTTTGATTGGGTGTGGCTGTACAGTATTAAGAGTGGGTAAATATGTACCTGGTGACTGCCACAGACTCCCGTGAGTGAGTGCGTCTTGCGGACATCCACATGAGTGTGGGCAAGTCATCAGCTACATATTCACCCCAGCTTCTTACAACCTTACACATTAAATTAAGTGTTAATTCACCACTGTCCACTAAGGGATGCGGAACGCTTGGGGCCCATGCTAGCGGGACAACGCGAATACAGATGGGACAAAGTTGCCACAAGTAAATCGCACAATTGGGAGTTAATTCACTCACAAATTAGCACAGCAATGCACTTTTTTTTTTTTTTTATGCATGGAAGAAGGAACCAAAGGCCAGGTCCCGCATACTGTTCCTTCCAAGAAAAAGTAAAAACAATACCAAAGAGAGCCAAATTCAAGATCCATTCATTTCGAGATGCCTGGACACACTGCGTTTGAAAGATTGGAGATCATAGGAAGTAGGGAATACAGACAGAGGGAGACAGTTCCAGAGTTGACCAGTTGCATAAATGAAGGACTGGGAATAACGGTTAACTCTTGCATTAGAGAGCTGGACAGAAAAGAGATGAAAGTTTGTTGCTAGACGGGTACTACGTGCCCGTCGTAGAGGTGGAGGGATGTAAGCAGACAGTTCAGAGGAACAGTGACCATTGAAGTAGCGATAGAAGAGAGATAAAGAAGCAACAGTGCGGCGAAGAGACAAAGGTTGAAGGGAATCAGTAAGAGGAGGAGAGTTAATGAGACGAAAAGCCTTTGACTCCACCCTATTGGGAAGAACTGCATGTGGGGAGCCTCCCCACACATGAAAGTTGTACTCCATACACGGGTGAATAAAACCCGTGTACAAGGTCAACATCTGTGCTGGGGTAAAGAAAGTTCGGAGTCGGCCCAGCACACGTAATCTCTTGGAAGCAGATTTCACAAGAGATGCAATATGTTCTTTCCAAGACAAATCCCGAGAGATTGAGACCCCCAGCATGCTCAAGGACGATGCAGGACTGAGCTGGACATTATTAAACATTAGTGGGTAATCCTGAGGAAGATTTTGTCGGGTCGACAAGTGTAAGAACTGAGTTTCTGATGCATTAATAATAACAAGATTATTTGTACCCCAATCAGAGATATGATCCAAGTCAGACATTAGATGTGCCATAGCCTCATCCCTTGCTTGCTGAAGTAACTGCTGAGATGGACGTTGCGGGAACCGAATGGAAAGGTGATGGGTGGAATCATCAGCATATGGGTGGATAGGGTTAGATGTACAGCTTAAAAGGTCAATGATGAATAAAAGGAAGAGAGTTGGTGATAGGACAGACCCCTGCGGAACACCACTGTTGATTGGTCTAGGAGAAGAACGATGGCCTTCTACAATAGCAGCTATAGAACGACCAGAAAGGAAGCTAGAGATGAAGGCACAGATAGAAGGATAGAAACCGTAAGAGGGCAGTTTGGAAATCAAAGATTTATGCCAGACTCGATCGAAAGCCTTTGAGATGTCAAGTGCAATGGCAAAGCTTTCGCCAAAGTCCCAAAAGGAGGATGACCAGGAGTCTGAAAGGTAGGTGAGAAGATCGCCAGTGGAGCGTCCCTGACGGAACCCATACTGACGATCAGAAAGAAGGTTGTGGCAGGAAAGATGTTTTAAAATTTTTCGGTTAAGAACTGATTCGAAGCTTTTGAGACACAGGATGTTAAAGCAATTGGACGATAGTTGGAGGGTTGGGAATGGTCACCCTTCTTTGGGACTGGCTGAATGAGAGCAAACTTCCAGCAAGAAGGAAAGGTACAAGTTGAGAGACAAAGGCGAAAGAGTTTACCTAGGCAGGGTGTAAGCACAGAAGCACAGTTTTTGAGGACAACAGGAGGGACTCCATCAGGCCCATATGCCTTGTTAATATTGAGGCCAGTGATGGCAGAAAATACATCAGCTGAACACATGAGAAAACAATTATTGGGCACAATACCGAGATCTGGGGATGTTTGGCAAGGCAACGTATAGGCAGCAAAATGACCGCGACAGTGGCAGGACACAGACTGAGAGGGAGACAGAGGTGCACGGGAGTGCGATGGTTTGGTGCGAGCCTGTTTTGGTGTGGAATGACCTGCGAGTGTCTGCATGGCAACACTTTTCGGCCACGAACGAAATCTTGGCTCCACAGAGGGACAATCCAGGGACAATCCGCAATTGTGCAGGGGCAGCAAAAGCAGAATGTGCAAATGTTGAGGGCCACATGTATTTACAGTGTAAACCAATATTTACACAAAAGTGAAGTCTGTCAAGGCAAATTTTCAAGCTGGAGGTGAAACACTTCTGCTAACTTTAACAAATTTTTGTTTTGTGTCCTGAATTTTTATTAAAAGTCAAATTCAACAAATTTTTGACTGGATTTGAGATACTTAGGTGTGTATGAACCTGTATGGTGACAAAAATTATAACAGCCTAACAAATACAGCTTAACGCTACCCAACAGTCACTCGTCAAGCGCAACCAACCCTAACTTTGGTTTAAGTCATTGGTAGGGATGTGAAAATCTTATTCTCCAGATCAGGCTAGCTGTTACTTAAAAGATGTTCAAACATCACCAGTACATAAGATCAAGAAATCAGTCATCATTCATTCATCATCCAATCCTACCTACGTTGCCCCATGAGGAGCATAGGAGCCCGAGGCTAGGCAAGTTGGTCCTGACATTTAAGATGAGAGTGACCAGCCTTACTCATCCTTGAATTGCATTACGTGAGCAAAACCCCAACCACCCCTTGGATATAAATCTGCACCGCCTCAGTCTGATTGGAGCACCATAATTGCCCACTGAACCACCAGGTGCCAGAATTTGGTTATATGGTTACCACTAAGTGTAGTAATTGGTTTTCTGGTGTACAGGAAACCATTTGGCTTGTCACTCAATGTAGAGTCATCCACAGACAGAAGGAAGAGGAAAGAATGAAGGAAAGGAAGACTGATAACCAGATGTTCCACATAGGTCTAGCTTTCTATGGTCAGGCTTATCTAGGAGGAAAAAAACATTGAAATATTTTGGTCTTTGTAATATCATCCTTATATATTGCTGCCCAGTTTCAGGGCTATATGCCCCTGGAGTCAGGACATAGCAACACTTATACTGATTCAGTTCACAGGTCACTTCATTACTTTATTGAATCTAATCTTAGTGCTACCCAGTTGTCCTACAGGTACCTGGGTCTTGCAAGGTTTGCCACCGCCATTAGTCTCTCTAAAACCAACAAAACACTTCACCAAAGTGCACACACAGCATACTTCATCTTTAACCCGTCACGTCCCAACCGATTTCCAACCTACGATACCACAAAATCCCGAGCATTTTTGGAATTTTTTTTAATTGGCTCAAACCTTCGCTTTTGGTGAGAAATATCGAAAATTCATAGAGAAATCGCGATCCTGTGCTTAAAACTATTGATACAGGTGTCATGCAACCTTATGTTTTCCTTCTTTTTCAGGGTACCTGGCTAAAGAAAACGAACTATGGAAGGGTTAACTGATTCAAGCCACTTTCAGTTACGTATTTATTTATGTATTTGGTACGAATTTATGTGTAGTAACAGACTATATTGGTTTTAACACACATATATAGGCAATAGAAGCATTGTTCAGTCACTAAACACATCCACATATGGAACCTTCCTTTATGACGTTACCACCTCATCACTTCTGTTTGTTTCTTGCTCTAGCTTCTTTATTTCTTTGTCCTCCACCTCAAGAATCACTTTCACGGTGAATTTCATCATTGGAGAGACCGTGGGGCAACATAACTTTACTGGCCAGCTTACTGCTTACAGGTGAATTGCCCAGTGTGGGAGGGAGGAGGGGGAGGGGGGGGTTAGGTGGGGCCAGGCAGTATCCCCGCTTGACAGCAGGTAGAGGAAGGTCTCCCACTTATGCCTACTAAAAATCACCCATGAAACTTGAAAATTGTGCAAATTATGACCCTTGCAATTGCGCGACGTACCCATACGTCGATGGGTGTAGCTGTGACAAAACATTGCGACGTACCCATACGTCGATGGTGTAGCTGTGACAAAACATCGCGACGTACCCATACGTCGATGGGTGTAGCTGTGACAAAACATCACGACGTACCCATTCTTCGATGGGATTCCTCGGGTTAAGAGAGCTATGACACTAAGCTGAATATCACAGAAATCTTCTCTTTACTGGAGTATGATTCCCAGACATTGTTGTGAATGGCGGTCAGCCGTGGCCCTGGTATGGGTTGTGACATCATGGCAAGGGTGCATGTTTAGCACGAGGTACGATAATCTCCAACTTTGATCGACTATTTTTTTCATAAATATTAAATCGGAGAGAAAAATAAGTCACATTCCGATGATTACAAGTGACCATTTTATTACATTATGTAACTTGTATGCAACTTTCAACCAGTCCATTCCTGGTATGGGACTGAACAAGGTAACCATAATTATTACCTATGCCCCTGGATCCTCCTCCTTCATTTCTCTATAGCCTCACATCTCAATTCTGTAAGTGGTTGCCACAAGCAAATTGTATCCATGTCACCTTGTCCTCAGCCAATAGGCTGCCCTTCCTCCAGCTCACACTGCCATCATCCATATACTTGTCCATTCCATCCCTCCACCTCTTCCTTGGTCTCCCCCTCCACCTCACTCACATACAGCCACTGCAAAAAACCTTGATACTCTCCTTTTTTTAGCTTGAAATCATCAACATGATATAACTCTGATAGACGAAAACTTAACTTTAAAGTGACGTTTTCACGTATTGTAGTTAATATTTTTGACTTTCCTACATTACTCAAATACTTTCCAGGCATCTTGGAACATGTCAAATGAAAATATAACGCTAGGAAGACGTAGGGAAGAAACTGAGAATTTATGCAGTAAGAGCATCAACAGAATACATCCTCCCCTGATGAGAGCACAGGGAGCACTGGTGAGTTTCGCACATCAGTGAGTGTGGGAGTGTCCAGGGTGTTGCCAGATGTACATTAACAGGTGGATTAACTTGGGAGATGGTTGGAGTTCAGCCTACCTCAAATGTGTTTTTCATAGTCTCAAGAGGGTTGATGGGATCAAGGTTTTTTGTGGAGGGTGTACACTCCAATTCACATCATCCTCATTCATATACCACTCCACCCTATCCCTCTACCTCATTCTCCACTTACACCATCTCCTCGCCAGTCTCTCATTCCATTCTCTTCACAGTTAACTGCTGGCCCCAGGAGAATGGCTCAGGCAGCTGCGATGTCAACATAGAGTACAATCTGGAGATCCCCGACATGGAGTTGAATGAGGTGACCATAGTCATTCCCCTGGCACCTGGCTCACCCTCCCCGATCATCAACGAATGTGAGGGCGAGCATGAATATGACCGGGTGCGCTGTTCATTGATCTGGAGAATCCCTGTCATTGACAAGACTGCCCCAACTGCTGCCATGGACTTCACTGCTAGAGGTGTACCCGACAATTTCTTCCCTGTCAAAGTTAGCTTCAAGTCCAGTCGGTCCTACTGTGATCTCAAGGTATGTGTTAGACTGGTTGTTTTCACCTAGTGGAACTGGGCCACTCAGGTTCATTACTTTCATGGTTATATGAAACTGGATGAACCCTTGTGAGGTAGGAATGAGTTTCCTTGGTTACTACAGTAATCCCTTATTTTTCACAGGGGTCAAGTTACCAAAAATACAATGAATAACTAAAACTGTGAATATGTTTCCTGAATTAGAAGTACTGTATACCTCGCATGGGGTATGATTTCCATACCATGTGTAGTGGTAAGTATGTGGAAGTAAGCCGCCCTCATTGTATCGTACGTGAAATATACACTAAGCACTAGGTTTTGCGCCTAATAGGGACCATGAATAATTCCGCCAAAGTTGATTCTGCCAAAGTTGGGGCATTGACCTCATGGGAAATGGGCTGATAGGGACTGGGCCCATAAGAAAACTCACACCCTAGTGTATTTACTACTTTAAATATGGCCTAAAGTTACCTGAAATGTTGCTATAAACACATTAAATCATAAAGTAACATTAAATTAACAATAAAACATAAAAACATCATAAAATGCACTTATGTATTAGCAATATTACTGACACATGTAACTCACACACTCCCTCCATTCAAACATAACATCCACCAGAAAGACCAGGGTAAAGGGATCAATGGACTCAATGCTAGGGGATATCCAAGGCTTTGGGTAGGGCTAGTGGATCTCACCACTGCCTCCAGCACTATCGCCATCACCACCACTCCTTTCTTATTATACTCTTTGATGCAGTACATTCACTCAGTTATGCCTTTCCCCAGAAGCTTGCATATTTCAGAGTTGTGAGCACCTTTCTCCATTTCTGCCACGATTTTATTTTTTAACCTGTCATCATACTTGCGTTCCTCCCCCCCCCTTCCCCCCACACACACAGGATGACTTATCACCAAAAAAGCATATAGACAAAATAATTGGAGGAACTTTTGGATTAGTGACCAACATGAGAGTGGCTTTTAATTATATGGATGAGGAAATATTTGATGGCTGCCGCCAAAGTGTGATTTTGCCAATCTGGATGCTGTGAAACCTGGTGCCTCACTGTTATGTGATAACTTAAATGTTAAAAAGACAATGGAATAGCAGAACAGGTTCAATGCAAATTAGCTGTGAATTTATTTTAGTGCACAAAATGAAAATTAACTGGATATACAGGTTTTCCCTTGTATTGGGGAATTTTCTGGAAAATTATTTAAAAAATGCACAGGAAGATATTTCTTGTTTTTCCCACAGCATCAGCTGTTCTTAGTGGTTCATAAATTATTTTTTTGGGATGTTTTCCAATAGAAATACTGTTTTTAATAGTTAAACTGTACAATTACCCTGTATAGGTATATGCTAACTTTAGCAAATTTCCTCTAGGCAAAACACTTCTGCTAACTTTAGCAAATTTCTGCTCTGAATCCTGATTTTATAAAATAAATAGTTAAGTGCAAATTTTTATCATGATTTTTGTGATGTTTTATGCTGGTTTCAGGCCCCTAAAATGGTTTGTATGGACATCTATCTATCTATTGCCAGACGCCTCAATCCCGAACGGGGTGGCCACAAACAAATCGCCTCCATGTCACTCTGTCCCCTGCCATTTCACTACCACGCTCCCAACTCAC